>VWZG01008632.1:110104-176465 GCA_013396735.1 Grallaria varia
CTCACAGACCCCACAGCACTCACAGCCCCTACAGACCCTCATAGTCCTCACAGACCCCACATCCCTCAAAGCTCTCACAGCCCTTGTAGACCCTCATATACCCCACAGCCCTCACAGCCCTCACAGACCCCACAGCCCTCACAGACCCTCATAGACCCTCACAGACCCTCATAGACCCTCACAGACCCTCACAGACCCTCATAGACCCTCACAGACCCTCATAGCCCTCACAGACCCTATAGGCCTCAGAGCCCTCACAGACCTGACAGCCCTCACATCCCTCACGGCTCTCAGAGCCGCCCCATTACCCCCACACACCCAGAGCCCCCGTAGCAGACTAGAGGAGCGACTGACAAGCTCAGCACAACCAAGGGGGAAGCTGAGGGGGGAACAGGGCGAGCTCTGTGTGGGTGGGATGGGCACAGCCCCATCCCCTGCCCCCGTCAGCCTTGGGCAGACTTTGGCCCCCCGAAATGGTGGCAACTGACCACAGGTCCTGCCCCTAAATGACGGTGACCACATGTCCTGTCCTCAAATGACAGTGACCACATGTCCTGTCCCCAAAATGATGGAGTGACCACGTGTCCTGCCCCCAAATGATGGAGTGACCACATGTCCTATCCCCAAAATGACAGTGACCACATGTCCTGTCCTCAAATGACAGTGACCACATGTCCTGCCCCCAAATGACAGTGACCACATGTCCTGCCCCAAATGACAGTGACCACATGTCCTGCCCCAAAATGAAGTGACCACCACGTCCTGTCCCAAAATGAGGAAGTGACCACATGTCCTGCCCCAAATGATGGAGTGACCACGTCTTGCCCCAAAATGACAGTGACCACATGTCCTGTCCCCAAATGATGAAGTGACCACCACATGTCCTGCCCCAAAATGATGAAGTGACCACATGTCCTGTCCCCAAAATGATGAAGTGACCACATGTCCTGCCCCAAATGTCAGACCAACCCCATGTCAAACCTTGCCACGCAAACTCAATACGGTATCACAATAATCTGTCTTCCTGTATCTGATAGGCTTCAGCTGTACATTCTCAATTATTTTCAGACTAAGCCCATCTGATATTCAAGTACCTTCTAACAGTCGTATTTATTCAACTACAGATTAATTGCATTTTCATAACAGAGAGGCCTTTCCAAAGTCGACTTTCACACTTGCATAAATTCATTTTAAATCCAGCTTGGTGTTCCACAAAGCCACGTCCTGCACAGCCACGGATACAGCACTATTCCAAGCACCCTGCTTCCCTTTGGCCATGAGCGGATAAGAAGTAAATGTTCACGAGTCCTCTTATTAACCCAAATCACTGGTCTAAACTAAACCCATTTCTCTGGCCCAAATTTAGCTGAAGCCCTTTTGAAGAGTCAACTTTGCAAAGACATGCTGTTTGTTGGAAGAGCCGTTCCCTGTTTGTAATGAATGCAAATCCATGCTGAGAGCATCTATTTTAGCAGTGCAGGTAAAAATCTCACAATTAGTAATAAAAAGGACCATCACACGAGAGAGTCACAGGGGGTGGAGATGCTGTGCTGCTTTCTTCTGTGTTTTAGGACACAGTTTCCCATGAAATAACACAAAGAGGCAGGTTTGGCTATACTGCACATGGGAAGTTGAATTTAAAAGAATCTAGGTGGATCTTTCCATTTTCATTTTGTTTGTTTTGCCAAAAGAGACGTTTAAAAAACAGCTGTTAGGATAAAAACTGAATTATGCAGGGGCCTGGCCCCACTGCGCACACCTGCCACAGCAAAGGCTGGTGTGCTGGGCCAGGAGATGCAATTGAAAAAAATAATCCTTATTCCTTAGGATACACAAATTAATTCTTCTCCTCTGAGAAAGAAGGGCAAAGTTTTCCACAGTGCGAGCAGCTGTGCATGCTAAACAGCACTTGCTTCACGTACTGTATACACAGAGGGTCACATTCACTGCAGAACACAGAATTAAGCAAACAAAATCACATTAGAGGAGATAATCTCTTTTTCTTTCAGTTATGAGCAAATGGACATAACAATATGTTTCTATTTGTAAATATAAAGTCTGGAAACAGAAAAGCAAATACTGTATGGCCAGTTATTATCAGGTCCTGCTGAGGATCTTTCAAGGGCCAATCTGACCTAAAACATACAGGTTTTATGAAGTTACTCAAACCCAGATTACATCAAAGCTAGTTAAAATGATGCATTTTCTCTCTTGGGCTTTACAGAGTTTTCTGAAATCCAAATGTCTGCACATTACCCCAACCTTTTATCATGAAGAGCTGAGACAAAGCTTCATCATATGCAAATATTTAAACAAGAGCAAAACCTGATTAAAAGCTTCCATTAGAAAAGTTAAATATTTCATTTACTGCTGTTTCAAAACAAATGAATGGGACAGCATGATGGAAGACACCTCATCTGCACCATCAACATGTGGCTCAGTGCCGGGACACACAAGTCTCAGTGGCCATGGCTTGGACTCTCAGCCATCATGGTATATGGAGCTGGTTCCCAAGGAGAAGCATCTCTGCCTTGGTTATTTCACTTCATAGCAGAATCCAGGCAGCACGTTAAGCACTCACAGCACTGAGACCACGTGGAACTACTGGGATCCAGCAAAGGGCTGTACTGCAAAGAGGGGACTGAAAGGACCAAACAGGTGGGAATGTGCTGCCTCTTACAGAACATGAGACCTTAAAGACACACCTGCAGACAGGCAGAGATCCATCCTGGAACACCAGAGAAGGTCCAGAATCACGTCTATACAAATATCATGATGGGGAGAAATCACACTCCTTTTCACAGAATCACAGAGTGCTTTGGGTTGGAAGGGATCTTAAAGATCATTTTGTTCCACCCCCCGCCATGGGCAGGGACACTTTTCACCAGCCCAGGTTGCTCCAAGCCCCGTCCAACCTGGCCTTGGACACTTCCAGGGATCCAGGGGCAGCCACAGCTTCTCTGGGCACCCTGTGCCAGGGCCTGCCCACCCTCCCAGGGAAGAATTTCTTCCCTAAATCCAATCTAAACCTACTCTCTGTCAGTTTGAATCTGTCCCCCCTTGTCCTTTGTCACTACTCTTATAAATAATCTCTCTCCATCTTTCTTGTGGGCTCCCTTCAGGTACTTAATTTCTTGATGGCTACTGAATTAATTTCTTGATGGGTTTCAAATAGTTTCCTAGGACCTATCAGAAGGAAGACAAACAAAAAAAATGGTTTCTCAAGTCTGAGCTTCCCCACGTTTGTTTGGGTGAATGTTACAAAATACTTTGTGATTTACTGACATTACCTGTGTGGTGACAACAACAACCACCAAAAGGGATTCCTGGGTAAAAAAAAAAAAAAAAAAAATCAACCCCGTGGTAAATGAAAGAAAGATATAAAGCCTTAGGCTGGAGGAGAGAGTTACTGTGGTAGAATGAACTAATCTCACATCTCATAATGCAAAGGGTCGCATGCTTAAAACACAAGAAGGTGGATTTTCTTGAGTTATGATTATTTTCAGAGCCAGTAAACTCGACAGGACTGAATTTAAAGTCTCTGAACAGATGTATGTTTATTTATATGTTATACAGAATAGAAAGATTGGTTAATTTCATGTTTTCAAAGGCAACTTGGGCCTTGATTAAGCAAACTGCAGGACTAACGGGTTTTTTAATGATTTTTCCCCCAAAGAAATTTTATGTAGGAATTTGATCCAAAAGTAACCCAGGAAGACAAAAGAAACAGAGAGTGAAGGAACTGCATTTTGTCTGATCCAGAAGTGCAGAGATGAACTCCAGCAGCAGTTGGTGCCTTTACTGCCACCAAAGGCTTCTCGCTCCCCATCATCCCTGCCTGTGATTTTCCTGTGCCGTTGACTTAGCGAGGTGTGTTACACCTATTACCAAGTTTTCCTTTGCCAATGATCTCTGATAGCAAACCTGAAATGGTGATGGGAAACTGAATGATGGAAACAAGGCGGGACATTTAAAAACTGGATTTTTTCAGTCCCACTGAAGGGCCTTTGCTGTGAGACTCTTTCTTCCATCAAGGATGTGGGGATGCAGCACCTTGGGAGAGAAGAGCCACTCCCTTCCACACCATGAATTTCCTCAGCCCCCTGAACAGTCAGGTAAGTCCCTGCAGTTTGGATCTTCCTCACAGAAAGAGCTGGAGGAATATTTTTACTCCTAAACATATTCCTATTTATCCAGCCTTCTACATCAAGAATGGTATCAGAGCTGAAGAGCAAAAACATTTAAAGTGATCAGAATAAAGACAGATCTACCAAATCCTTCTAGAGGGGTTTGAGGATGTGTTACCTGCTCTGCACATAATGTGTAAAGCAGGCACAGACTGCAGGGGTCTGTGTGTGGCACTGGCACCAGGGAGGACGGGATGCAACAGGATGCCTGGCCAAGGGAAGCGGGCATTCCAGGGAACTTGCTTCCAAAAATAGGGAATAACATGATTATTTCAGAGAATGGATGTGGAAGTGGATTCGAGCACAGTTTTCTGAGCATTTCACTATTATCAGAAAGAGCTTTTTGCCAACAAATGAAACGAGGGTATTTTGATGCAGATTTTGTTCTTTGCCATAAGAGAGAGATGGAATAGATTTATTTTTTCTGCTTCTAACAATGTTCGATGGCCTGAAAATGGTTAACTAATGATAATACAATCTGTATTTAAAATGTAATTCAGTTCTGTAATTATATTTCTTATGCATGGAGACAGAAATAAACTAGAGGAAGAACCTATTAGCCCTTTTGCATGTATAATTGAACACGTTTGATATTACTTGGTAACCTTTGTAAGCAACTGGCTTTGAGTTTATGCAAAGAGGTGAACACTTTGAATACATAAATAACAATAAGAGCAGATAGGTTTTTGATTTTGTATTCTGTTCTTTTCTTGTTTGTGTCGGTTAGATGCAGTCAGACACCCCTGGCTTTATCTGGCTATCCATAGAAACATCTGAAAGATCTGACTTTTGCATCATTTGGGTGCAGTAATGAATAAGAACTGACATCAAATATCAATATTATTGGCCCAGCTAAATGGTAGCTGACATCCAACGTGACTGCTGAAGAGGTAAACAAAATTGAAATTTTGTTTTTGTTTAAAAACTGTCTGACATTATTTGCCCTTCAGTAAATCAATGGAAGAATGACCTAAATGATGTTTGCATTTTCGCTTGGGGAGGTAGAATTGGGCAGTTGCTATCAAGCATCTTTTTGTAGTCTTCTAGGTTTTCCTGAATTCCAAAAATAAAACCTGGTAGCCTCTGTAATGATTCCTAAACCTGCAGACATCATACAAACACAGACACAGGTGGATGATAATCATACTCATGGAATACAAACACATAGACACACAGAAGGGAGAAGAATTTGTTCTACTTTAGATTCATGTTTCAACTAAGCATCTACAGTCTTTATACTTCATTAGCAGAGGTGATTTACCTTGGCAAACAATGTACAGAGCTTACCTGAGATGCTATTTAGGCCATACCTCAGTGCAAAATAAATACCTGAAACATTTTTCTCCACAAGGTTATTATGTTACAGAGACATGGGAGCAAAAGGGACAGCAACACTAACTTTCAGGAGGAAAGATGCATTTTTCTATGTCCACCATTCAAAAGCTATGTGGGTTTTGCTCGCATTTTCTCAAACATTCCATAGGCAGAGAACCAGCCTTGAAAATGTGATTTGGGAAGTCCTGACACAACCAGAACTGCAGAAGTTTCTCTCCAGGCAATGTGACTCTGGAGAGCCCCTGTCCCAGCAGGACAGGCTCCAACAAATGGGCATCTTTCTGGTGCCAAGCTGGCACTTACGTTCCGTAGAGAAATGCCTAATTAGGGAAACCTCAGCACTAATAAGAGCTCTGGCTGCAAATGTTGCCCACTTAACAAAAAAACTATTAACTACAGTTCCAGAAGCATGGTACAGTAAATAATTCAGATTTAATCAGTTTCACAGAGTTTAATGAGGATTTATTCAATTTGTATAAATGCATTATTCTTTTTTAGCTTCTTCCTTGTACAATTACCCTAAAATATACCTTAATATCTGGACACGCTTCCTGGATGGCTCTTTGATCTAACTGGAAAATTTGTTAGGATTTCATGCTCTTTCAGAGCTCCTTTTAGCACCAAGCAGCCCAAGACATGACTGCCACAAGCCCACTGGAGCGACTTGAGAGCCTGTTTAAACTGACCTATGGCCCTGCAGAAAAAGGGGTGAATGCCTTGGGATCTTTCGCCACCTGCACTTCTGACAAAGCACAACATCTGCAGATCTGTGGTATTAGGATATTAAAAGAAGTGAAAAAAAACCCTCCAAGTAGGATTCTGTCGGCAATCAGCCTTCAGTTTTGCCTTTTCAGACTTCTTTGGACACTCCTAATGTGGCACCTTTGTCCAAACACTCTGAAATCTTTTCCATGAAAGTATTGTGGAAAATATGAATGTTTCTATAAAAACATGGTTTTACTCATAAAACATGCATCTTTTAATAAAAATACTTTCACTAAAACCACCTTAATTAGCTTGCTTAGAGTGGAATTTTTAACTTTTAGATGGGCAAGCACTACTTCTCTAGTGCATTATTTGGCTGCAATACAGAAATTGCTTTGCCAGCCAGCCAGTGTAACAACTGTTGCTTGTACAACTCAGGAGCACCACTTCATTTTTCAGTGGTTTTCCAGTACATACAGTTAACTTACATGACTGCAATCGCAGCTTCTGAAATTATATTTCTCACTCGGTTTGATCAAAGCTGATCAAATGTTTCCATTTTCACTAATTCAAACCATTGAGAACATCAAACCAATTATTTCAGTCTAGAGTTTAATGCCAACTGTAATATTCTCTACTAAAATAATATGTTTATCTGGACAATTACCAGCATACAGCCTTTCAGCTCCTCGTTAATCTTTACAGGTCGCATGAGAACGTGAGGCCCTGTGTAAATTAATACTCCTGTTAAGGACAGTGCTACAGCATCACTAGAGTATTTCCCCTCACAATTCTTGCTTTTGTTATATATGATTTGTTCTACACCACAGTGTCTCAAAATACTAAGAGGCAAGTTGTGCCTGTCAAACACAGATATATGCACGTGGCCAAGAAAGAACGAAGGTGCCTTGAGAATTCCTATTCCCTCCTTCCTATTTCCCTCCCAGCTCATGCCACCCCTTGTTTGCCCTCCGAACAAACACACAGTTTTGGCATAGCAGTTGGTAAAGCAGCAGCTGATACTGAACAAGAGGAGAATACTCAGGATCTCCTACAGGAAAAAAAACAGTACCTTGCTCTTCTTGTAATCAAAGTGTCAGCGGGAGCACAGGGAGCAGGAACGCCACTGAAATATTTTGCAGGAGAGATGATCCCTGAGAGAAAAGGCTGACAGTGGTAGCAGAAAGCAGCACATGCCTCGCTGTTTCCACACAGGTTTTAAAGAGCAGTGTGGCCTGGAGAGCCAGAGGATTCATACATCACAAATGTTTTGCTCACTTTGGAAAAATTTCATGTCGCCTCAAAGAACCATTAGGGAGAAATTCCTGCCCTTCCAAAGTCAATGGCCATTCAGACCACAGTCTATCACAAATCCCAAGCAAAATGGTTCTTTTTGGGCAGCAACTGTAAAATTAACCATCCAGGGAAAAAGCCTAACAGCAAATTTCGTTTAAGGAAAGTAACTAAATGACCATGACAAAGGAGAACGGCTCCGACACAACGCACTGATCACAGGAGAAAGGAAGGAGGAGCAAGGAGGGGGCAGCTTTATCAGAGCAGTCCCTGGGTCTGCTCTGGCTGGCAGGAGTGTGCGTCTGAACCACCCTGGAAATCAATACTAATGCTCAGTTCAGCCACAGAGGTATCTGCTGTGCCAAAGGCAGGACAGTATTCACCACAGCAAGGAACACGATGCTTAAGGAATAAAAAAGGGAAATTTGTGTGCAGAACTTACCTTCATGTTGAATGTAGCGTGATTGCAGGAATGCAGGTGACCATGGAATGTGTAAACACGGAGCCCCTAGGAATGAAACAAAAAGGGAGCATTTAAATAAGTTATAGTGATATAAATTATTCTATACCCTTGTTGTAAACACAAAGACCTTGATTTTATGGCTGTGTGCAAATCAAGACACGTTGTGTGCTAAAAAACCAGCTCGTGGTTGCTGAAAGAGGAACACATTCCTTACAATTAATAAGGATATATCTCCTTACTTAATAGCCAGCAGAAAAGGTGCATTCAAATATCACCCAAAAAAGCCTCCCTTGCTGGAGGGTTTGAATTAGAAGGTGCAGTCACTCCTTCCAAAAGACTGAGCCCTTGCTCTCAGGCAGTGATTCAGTACGTGCCTCTTGATATTCCACATTAAAGTCTTCCTTAAGGAACCAGAGGCACCAAATCAAAATTAATTATCTTTTGTCATCTTCCGCATTAGGCCATAAGTGACCTACATAGTGCAGTAACATATGTCAGATGTCATCCCTGATCTCTGGCTTGTTCTCCCAGCACAGGAGCCATCCAGCCACAGCATCTCCAGCTATAAAACCTGAAGCCTTCAAGATGGGGAGACAGAGGTACTGAAAACTGATGCCTTTCTCTGTTTTCACTGAAATCACTGGTTTCATGGGTAACATGAAACCTTCCTATCAAAAGTGAAACCCAGCTTTGAACAGTGTAATCATACGATGAAAACCAAGTTTTCACTCAAAGAAAACATTTTATTGACACTGGAATTGGAAGGCAATTCATTGCATTTTACTGGAGAGAGAAAAAAACCAAACTCAAGATCTGAAATTCCACTACTCATCCTACTGTAACTTCCTTGTGGTTATTCCAGCCTGAATCAAACTCTCAGGAGCAGGGGGAACATGCTTTAATCATACCTCTTGTCCTGCTTTTAGAGTTTATATCATCAGCTTAATTCCATTTTTATTTTCTCAATCTAAAAACGCTGAAATCACTCCTGCTCTGACGTCAGACATTTGGATTCTCTTTTTCACTGACAAAGCCCCCTACATTTTACCCTCAGCAGGTTTAGCACCACATTCCCAGCGTTTGCAGCAATCCCTTTCAGAACCCAGTTAATGAGGTCTGACCACAAAGCAAGTCTGGAGGGACGCTCAGCTCTGTGGTTCATCTCACATCTCTGAAGCACCCAGGAGAACAGCCCAACAAAACTGCAGTTAAAGGGGATTAGATTTGCTGTTGTAAATATCTCAGGGGTCGAGAGCAAAGAGGGAAAAGAGCTATTGAGGCTGCAGAGCAGCGTCAATGCAGGAGCACGGGGGGATTCATTATCTGCAGATACATTTCAGCTGGAAATTAGAAGAGTTCTCAAACACTGAGATACAAAATCTTATTCCACTCCAAGTACTGGGGATAAAAAACTTCTCATTAATTGTAAGAAGCTGCTTGAAAACTCTGGAAATAAATGAGGTCCTGTATGCAATCTTTCGCCTGAACTTGCAGACCAAGGAGGCTCTTTCCAGTTTTGCTCATATGGCATTAGAATACAAATCCCTCAGAAAGCCCAGCATTTAATGCTCCACGGAATTTCTCTTGTTTAAAAAAAAGCTCACCAAAATAAGGCAGCTGGCTACCTTATTGTACTTTTCATTCACCTTTCTGTCTTGGAGCAGTTTCTACTCCAAGGCTGCAGATTTATTGTGATCAAATGAGGAAATTAGTATTGCACCCATGGAAGGATGGCAAACAATAACAAGAAGAGGCTCTGGACTATTAAAAGCACTATATTTAAAGAGCAAGCACAGCATCCACTTGAAGAATAAAAAGGTTTCCAAAGCACAGTTCTTGAGTTTTCAACAGTTACAAGGGGCAAGAGTGCTAAAAAACCTCATTCAAAGACCTTGTATATTTAGAAGTTGTATATTAGATATAGGTTGGATCACAGGAAAAGGTTGTTCACCCAGAGAGTGGTGGGCATGGCCCAAAGGCTGCCAGAGCTCCAGGAACCTTTGGACAAGGGAACAGGGACAAGGTGGGATTGTTGGGGTCTCCGTGCAAGGCCAGGAGCTGGGCTTGGTCCTTGTGGGCCCCGTGGAAATCAGGATATTCTGTGATTTTGTGATTTCTAAGTAATAAAAACATGAACCAACAAACGCTGATAAAAATAAAATGTAGATAATGATTACCCAATTATAAATTCACTGCTGGACTAGAAATGTGATTACATAAAATTCCCTAAGACTGACAGACAAATGAAATGTGATAAAGGCAACAGGACAGGAGACAAAGATAACCAAATGCATATAAGCAGTCTAGCAAGAAAAAATGTCAAGGACATAACACCTACCTTGTGGCCCAGCAGCGGTATCGATTGTCCCCAGCCCATGGTAACAAACCAAGTGCTGGTGCACATTTTGCATGTAAAAAGTAGCCTTTGTAAAATAACTGCTGCTGCTCAGCAGGGTGTAGTATTTACCCTCAGACACTCTCAAATACCAATATAGGCACAGTAACCTTTCCACAAATACAGAAAAAGCATGTTGTCACAAACCAATAAAAAAGAGAAAACCACATGGATGCTGTGCCAGAAAATGAATGTTAACTTCCTGATTTCCTTTCTGTAAGTCAATTCAATATAAACCCTCTGAAAAGGATTTTAATAAAAGTAATAATAATGATAATAAAAGCAAGACAAAGGCAATGGTTCTGTAAAGTGTTTCTCAATACTATCACTGAAACTTAATTTCCAAAGTGCCACTTTATTTTTATTCGATGCACAGCTTGTGTTTTCTTTATCAGCATCAGAAAATGTGAGCTTTGCAGACACAGATGCTACAAAAACAAAACTGGAAAGCTTACTCTTTAGCTGTAACGTCCCAGAAAAACACAAACAGTAATAAACACTCTGTGGATCAGAACTTATATTAAGACAGCACTGAACTTTCAGCACAAAGAGCCCAGCAGTAAATTAATGACCCTCCTTTTTTGCACATGCATTCTGCTTTTCAGTCGTTAATCATAAAATAATCTACTCTGACACCACCAGGAGCCCTGCTCTGGTTCACACAGCGTGGAACTGACCAGGGTGTTCCCAACCAGCACCTGCTGGTTCAGTCTCACTGAACCTCTTTAAGGTTCGAGATGAGCAGGGGCAAAGCCCTGGGACTTGTATCACAAAAGAAAGAAGGAGCTTGACATTGGGGAGTTCTTAGTTAGGGAAATGATGGTGCTTTGCCGCTATCCTGAAGGTCTCCTTGACCTCCACCCCTGACAGAGAGAACTATCACAAACTGGGAGCAGCAGAAGCAAAAAAACACCAAAGCAAAACTCTGCAGCTGTAAAAAGGCCCATTTCCCCCCTGTTTAACCCAAGCAGTCCATCCAGTCTCCTCACACACGACACTCCAGCAGTATAAATTATGGAGAATACTCTATTCTTGTTAACGGAGTCTTCAGGTCTTGAGTACAATATTAATGGAGGAAATCTGAGTTCCATTCCCTCCTTGAGCTGCTGCCCAATTACATTAATAACCACACATTCCTCCTCTGCAGGAAATACACAGATAACAGCAACCTTCGAAGAAAACAAAATACGAAGTGTTCTGCATTATGGAGGTCTTTAAAAAAAATTATTATTCACACATGCACACACACACATAATTTGCCCGTTTGAAACCCAGAAATTAACATTAGAACCAGCAGTCAGAAACAGCCCAGCATTGTGTTATGGAGCCCATCAACCTCCCAGCTCCCCCTGAACACAGGCATTAATTGCCTGCCTCAGACTGGAGCCACCTCAGAGACTTCAGAGAGAGAAAACATGCCTTTTTTAAAGTAAAATATGGTATTGTGGAGGAGCAGCCTGATCTCTGAGGCTACAGGTCTGGGAACAGTAATCCTGCTGAAAAACTAGTTAAGGAAGGTTTCTAAATTCAAATTATTTTTTTTTGTTCTTACTTTTCATGGGATAAAAGCCCAAGATTCTGGAATCAATAGTGAACTTCTGCTTTAAATCCTCCCTATTGTGTATCCATATAGATACACAAATGCAAGACAAGACAGGATGAAGACAAACATAATTAATACTTCTTTGCTTTGGAATAATTAAGTTCAATCATTAACTATGTAAAACAGCAGCTGAATCTTCCTATACTTATTTTAATTACCATTTCCACAGCAACAAAATAAAACTCCCAAACTTAACAAGCCATACTGCAAGCACCTCTGGAGAAAACACACAGCCAAAACCAGCAGAGCATCATTTAAAAGCTACTCGTGTTTTTTAAACTCTGCTGGTTTGGGGCTTTTTTCTGGATTTTGAATGCCTCTCTATACATAAACATCTGACATGAACAAACTTAATTTGCAAGTTCAAAAATCAAGATAACAAATCCATTAGGTTAAGCTGGGTGTAATATACTGGGCACAATAGGTAATTATCTTTATTAGGCTGATAGGAGCTTTTAGATACCAACATGTGAGTATGAGATTTATCTAAACAGAGTTCAGATAGGAGATTTATTTGTAATTTCTTGGTTCATTTAGAAATTAACTCAAAGAAGTCATGTTCATTCGGAAGGACTAAACTAAGAAAAGTGTTCAAGCCATGAAGCACTCAGCTGTGGAGATGTTCACCTCATTCTCTTTATTAAAAACAAACAAAGCCTCCCCAACAGTTTTTCATGAAAGGTTTAATTTTATTTGGGGGGGGAATGAAACTTCTGGGCTTGCACAGGTGAGATTTTCTCAGGAAGTCAAACAATGTAATGCTTAGGAAGCAACCTTTGCTGGACTTGAAGCATCGTGGTCAGTGCCCAGGGATTCCTGGTCATGGTCTCACCTCCCCTCTCCATCTCCCCTGATCATGGACCGAGGCCTTCCATTTTCACAGCAGAGTGCAAAATGAAAAGTGTGAGTCCTACTCGCTCCCCTGCCTTATTCACCCCACGCTCTGCCTGCCTGTCCTGCCCGTGCTTGGCACGGGTGAGCTCGGAAGGGAACAGGAGACGGATCCAGCAGGACTGGGGGCTCTGCAGTCCCTTGGCACTGCAGGGGAAGTGCCTGCATTGCTCCCTTGAAGCAGGTACACCAGAAACACCAAAAGGGACTTGGATCTCACCGTGAGAGCACAAGGTGATTTTTAACAGAGAGAAAATTCATTCCCATGGGATATGATGGGTGAACACAAAAACTGGAGGAAGGAACCCAAACCCACATACCCCTTCTACCGTTGCAAGAAGCTCCTTCCTTTCACAGCCCGTGAGAAGTCCCTGCAGCCTTTCCCGAGGTCTGTGTGTCCCCTGCAAGGCCAGCCCAGCTGCTCACACACAGTGAGAGCCTCTCCCTCCATCTGCCCCAGCCCGGCTCATCCAGAGGGCACCACTGGCAGCAAGGCAGAAGGGCATCCCTCTCCCAGCCACCCTCGGAGGCACGGCATGTGCAGTGTCTGCACAGCCAGCACTCAACAAAGCTGCAAAACAATTCGGCCATCTGCCACCACGGAACCCTCAGCTCCAACTTTGCTTCTGTTCCCCTCGCTTGGAATGTATCCTGGGGGGTGGAAATCATGTAGAGAAGGTTGTTTGTGGACGTCGGACCAAGGGTAAGGCCAGGGCATCACTCAGATGTTTTGTAATCCTGTCTTTGGGGAGTGAAATTACCTTGAGACCACCACTGGGGTGCCTTATTACAGGGGGATTCACAGAGGCATCAAAACTACTTCAGTTTTGACCATCATCTGTTGGGGTCTTTTTTTAAAAAAAAAAAAAAAACACCTTAATTCACTACATCTTCCTAAAGAAACAAAAAAGAGTTTTGATTATGTTTAAAATGCATGAAGTTATATAACAACCTTCATACTGTGAAACATTAGAAACTTGAGGAACAGCATTTTTCTAAAGCTGGTAGGTAATAAAAATGAGGAAGAGAGCTCTGCCTGCCAGCTAAGCCCAACGCCACACTTTTCATCACAAATCAGCCTTCCTTTCACTTCAGTTAGTAACACCTGCTATTAAATATAGAGAAAAAACTTAATTAACCTTGCTTTGGAACACCCCTGAATTATCTCATTTCTGTACGTCTGAACTTTCACCTGCGTCTAACATTAATATGTCTTTTGCACTGATCATGAAGTCATATTAATATTTTTTAATTGGGAGGAGAAGTACATTTCTAGGCCAAGACCTTGTATGTTAAATCTGCTCAAAGTGAACCTCTCAGGCTCTCCTAAAAAACACTAAAAACAGGAGTGAGTAGCAGAAATGCTGACAGATTATATTCTTGCCAGCATAATATAACCTGACTCTAAGATAAATGTTTCATGAATTAAAAAAGTTGAAAAAAGCTCCTCTGTTCAGCTTTGTTCTCAAGATGAAAGCGAATTATCTTTTTGTCTTCTCCTGACACTTGGGTTTTGTACTGCAGTCTGCAGAAAGCTGTAACCACAGGCAGTATTTAAACAGACATGACTGTGTGGGGTTCTCTCCTCACTCAACTCCTGCGAGAGACATCAAACTCCCAACTACACAAGGAGGAAAAAGGGGTTTATGGCAAGCAGGCACCTTCCTGTTCCTGCAAATGTGAAGGGAGAGAAATGTCATCTGGAGCTGAAGAGACGACCCACGAGCACGGTGCCACCTGCACGGCCGTGACAGACCATCCAGGGGAGGGGAGGGAGGAGTTCCCTTGCTGGGACCATTCCTTTAGCAGACAATAAATAGCAAAATAATCCCTCGAGGATACTGAAATTCCTTCACTGCAGGCAGAGCTGTGTGTCACTGCCCTGGCTGCTACTGGCAGATGGCCTTGTTAACAGAAGCCACCAAAAGGCAGGGAGACACACCACCCTCTGCACCAAAAAAAGCCACATCTTGTAATCCCTCCACTCCGGTGCAACTCCTGGAGTTCAGGTGTTCCAGGAAGGGAAGGATCAGCGGTGCAAGGGCAGGGATGGCCAGGGAAACCCTGTGTGCTGCAGCCTTCACTGTTCAAATTCACTTGGTATTCCAGTGCTGGGCAGAACATACCAACCATTTCCAGGAGAGCAGTGCCTGAATGACAGAAACCTGGTAGGGCTGTCTAACACTAAACCTCATGAGCTCCGTTGCTTTAATGTAAAAAAGATCAGAGGTATGAATTATAAATCAGCAGAAGCTGCTGGTGGGATATAACTGGAAAGGTTATGAGTGCAGTGCAAGTGTAGAAAAAACACATAATAATTTCTGTTGGCTTTGAAAATTAAATTACATGAAGGCAGAATAAAACAATGAATACATAATTTAATTATATATAAGAAAAAATGAGAGGACTACGTGTGGGAAATCCTTTCCTCTTATCTAACTATGAGAAGTTGAGTATCAGACTGAAGGACTTTGGTGCTCTTAAAACCCAAAGCTCAATTTTGGCCCAAATGCAAAACTGTTGCCTTCTGTGAATTCATACTAGAACAATGGTTATTTTCCCTAGCAGGAGAAGGGAAAAACTACGTGGCTTTAACTGAAAAAGACAGTATAGAGAGAAAAGCAGCTACATACACAGCCATGATTATTAAATAAGACAAATGAGGTGGCCCAAAAGTTGAAAAAATAGAAAGGAAAAACTGGAAGAATTTCCTCCCTTCAAAGAGCGAGCACAAATCAAGAGTAAGCCAAGAGGATCAAAGTTATCACTTGTCTGACAGCCATTGGGAGAGTGTTTACTTCCCTCGCTATGAAGGAATTTGTAAGCCTGCTGCACTCACAGTGTGAGTTTTGTTCTGGCAGTCGCTCTGCATCAAATGCATCTCGGCCAAATTTCAGATGGCAGATGCACAGCGAAAATACCAAAACGGGAACAGCAAAAAAGGGCAAACTTTACAGAACACGCCTGCAACTGCTGAATGGAAAGGGAAAGCACACCCAGGATCTGTTTTTCCCAACTGCTGCTGCTTTGGGAATAACAGGACTGTTGACCTGAATAACCAGGATCAGAGAAGAGAATCCACAACATTTAGCTGGAAGCACTGAAGAAGTTAGTCACTGGAAAAAGAAGTAACTGAAATCAAAAAGAAATTAACAGTATAATTTTAAAAAGTCACACTTGTTTAAAAAAAAAAAAAATCACCAGTGGCAGAGGAGAAAATGTTGCAATCAGTTCCTACAAACAAACTGTGGATCCTCTACACCAGATCCTGCTCACACCATCTACATATTGTAAGTGAAATGAGAAAAAAAGATTGCGAGTGTCTATCAGAAATAATCCTGATGTTCTATCATTTCAATGATACAAAATTCAGAATCTTATCATGATTCAAAATCAAATTTATGTCAATATTTTCAGAAGTGAGATTTTGCAGAGAAAAGAGGAAGAAAAGCAGGAAGGTCTGAATAGCTATGGAAATAGTTCCATTTTTAAGCAAGTCTGCTGGACATCTGAGTTCTACTTAGCATTCAAAGCATAAACAGTAATTGCTGTCTCAGCATCTCAGTAGTATGATGGTTAACTTCCATTACCTTTAGGAACAGGCAAACTTTGTCTCATAAACTTGCCTGCTTCATATATTATGGGCCTCCCATGTTTTCTGGTGTCTTGCTGAGCTAAGATAGAGACACAGTGTGAAAAGGCATCACCATTTTTGTCATTGCCTTCCACTTCCACCAGGAGGGATCACAAAATAAAACAGATCTTCCTGAATCTCAGCCTGAGTATTGCCAATATTACTCTTTCATCACTGCTCCCAGAAAAAAGCTGCCTTCAGTCTTGGTAGAAATGGAATTAGGCCAAACACCAGTTTTGAAATTCTTATCTGCTTTGTGGAGTTAATTGATCATTCCACTCAATAGTTATTTTAATCACGAAAAAATACACTCTAGTGCCTTAGCTTTGTTAAGCTTAATATTTCCCAATAAATTTAATGGCTGAAATGACATAGGAACAAATACATTTCTTAATCCAACAATACTGGCACTGTAACTGGTGACCAGAGAGTACGGAACTATTTGTGTCACCTTCAAAGAAACACACGTAGAGGGCTAAAACCAGAAAATCTTTACTGGGAATATCCCACAACAAAACCAATGTCATAAAACGTTACAAATACATACACACATAAATACAGAGTCCTTCACGCACAAGAAGATAAGTCAAATGAAAAAAAAAAAATTGAAAAAAATTATTCTAAAGTCAGAAGAGCACTTTCCCCAGAATGTTTCTGTCAGGGGTGATAAAAACATTTAGCAAGTGAGAAGCAAGAGCTCTTCAGGTGCTTTAGCACCGTTTTCCCAAGGTGCTCACGTCGTGGCACAAGATTGCAGAGACACTGAAGAGAAGCAAAACTCCTGGCAGCCTTTTCAGAGACCTCTTGTTAAATTGCAGTGTGATTACATTACCTCTTAAATTAAAAGAAGTTTCTTACAAAGTTCAGCCTGCCAGAGTTGCCAGAATTAGATCTGGGACCAAATGTATTATGACTAAGCTCAATGCTGTATAAATATTAGATCCATTATTCAAACAACTCACAGGACTCCACGAGCTTGATTTTACAGGGACAAAACCCCCACAAGAAATGTCTTTCCTGGGATTTTTTGTGGCTTGGGCCCACCTGAGCAGGAAGGAAGTGTGAACAGCAGGGTCCCACTGAAGGAGCTGGATCCGGTGTGCAGCCTCAGACAAAACAATGCCAGCCCTGGGGCTGGTGAGTTATTAACAGCAGCCTGTTCTGTAATTGTCACTGAAATAATCTCATTGACACATACAAGTTAGGAAATAGAGGGCTCATTAACAAAGCCTCCAGCCTTTATGAGATCATATAAATAACCAAGAGCGCCTGCAAAAGATCGATTACAGCCTTTAAACGTTTACAGAATCAGTGTTTAATTAAGACAATTTTAATATGCAAATCAAGCCTAATTATCATCATTTGTTAATGTTAGTCTGCCTGGGCTCTAAACAGCTTCAGCTGCAAATATGGTAACATATTTCTGCTGCTTTTTTCTTCCCCAGGAAGAACTACAGAGGAAACAATCAAGTTGTGCTTCCAGTGCCTACAAAGGCTTTCAAAACCATGTTTCCATCTCCTGTTTGGAGATGAAGGTCAACAAGTGCTCAGCGCAGCAGAAAATCTCGTGGAAATATTATGCATTTCTTCACCCACTATTTTGTCGAGTGCTTTAATTAATGTGTTTCCTTCAAAGGACCCAACCCCTCCGGGAGCTTCTTTTGATGAAAATCTGCCCCCGTTCAAACGCTGCGTTTGAATGGGTGGGTTTCCAACACAGACCACTATCACTCAGGAGCTGACACTGGGGCTTTTTTCCTTCCTCCCTCCTGTGCCCTGGGAGTGGGAACCTTCCTGTGCCGAGAAGCCACAGCGTTATGGCAAAGCCCTTGGAAATTCAAGTGTGGAGCAACCAAGAGACCTGCAGAGCCTCTGGCGGCGCGATAGGAGGAGTGGCCAGGGAGGAGCACAGAGCACCAAGGGAGAAAACAGATGGCTGTGTTCTGATCCTCTAAGAAACAAATTAAAGCCTCGAAGCCCCCGTGAATTTGGTTCGGGGAAAGAAGGGTGGGGCAGCTGCAAAAAAAATCCCAGTAAAAATCATTCCCTTTTCCTGCCACGGCTGCTCTCCTGCCACCAGGATGGGCTGCCCACATTGAAATGAGAACCACTCACCACTGGGCACTTTTGATTTGTTGTTGAATTCTTTATGTACCAACATGAAATGTTCCTGTCTGCAACATTTTACAACACGCAAAGTCACTTCCTTGTTTTTCTTTGCTGTTATCTTTCCTTTCCTCATATTCCCAAAGCTTTGGAGCCTGTAGCTGCTCATCTGGTTGAGGGTAAAAGGAAAACTTTCTGCTTTCGCTCATTCTGTAATATATGCAGTATTTCTAAGGAAAAGTAGTCCTTACAGAAAGAAAAAAAGGACATGCAGTTACAATAGGCCACGAGCCTTTCAAGACAGAATGAATAAAACTGTAAAAATCAGAGGAGGAATAAAATACAAGAAGCAGCTTGAAAAGCCCCTGGTTCAAAGGGAGCAGAGTGTCTTTCACCGGCGTCGTGACTGACTGTGGGATGAAAGGACTTCACACAGGAACCGTGGCTGGGTACGGATCTGTCAGGCAGTCACTTCCCAGCTCCTTTCTGAAAGCTCCTCTCTGGAGGCAGCCTTGGAGAACGGAGCATGTTCAATAAAATCTGGGCATGCCCTTGCCGGCACAGCAAATCCACACGGCAGCTGAGCTGGGCTGGGGGACAAACCTGGGCTGGGGACAAACCCTTTGGCAGCAGGAGCACCTGCCATGGGGGAACCTCAGGCAGGGAAGAACCAACGCTGCAGAAGGGGCTGCTGAAGGGGCAGACACCAGCGCTGCATTTAGGGTGTGATCCCAGCAGGCAGAGCCATGGGGCTCCTGCACGGATAACAACGCCTGTGGGAGTTGCCATCACTTCTGGGGAACATCTGAACCCAAGGAAACCACAGGAATTTGAGCTGAATCATGAGGGAATAGCCTGAAGTTGTGTCAGTGAGGGTTTAGGTTGGAGTTACAAAGAGGTTCTTCCCCCAGAGGGTGGTTGGATGCTGGAACAGGCTCCCCAGGGCAGTGAGCACAGCACCAAGGTTGCCGGAGCTCAAGGAGAGTTTGGATGATCCTCTCGGGCACATGGGACTCTTGGGAATGGGTGCAGGGCCAGGAGCTGGACTCAGTGATCCTTGTGGGTCCATTCCAACCCAGCATATGCTGTGTGAGTCTGTGTACTGCAAAGTTTAGGGTTCTGAAGCTCTCTGGTAACTGTTATGAGAGATGTTGATGCTTTTTTCCTTATCCTTCATTAGATAAAATGGGCAGGATTTTCACGGAGCCTACAGGAGCTGGAATTGCAGTGCCACTCTGCATAACGAGTGAAACAAGCACATGGTCAGGAAACACCTGCAAATCCAAAAGCAGGGAAGAAGGACTGGAAATCAAATGTAAACTCAGGCACATCTAAAAGGCTTAGTGGGGAGGTTTTGTGCTCAGACACAGGACACGCACACTTAGACCACGGAGCTATTCCAGCAGGACTAGGACGGAGAAGCGAAGAAAGGAGGAGGCCTTTACAAGTACAGTTCATTCCCACATTTCCTGCAGCACTGTACTGCAGACTGGCTTTGCTTAGGGGATGTTTCCCTAAAACGGGAAGTCAGCAGCCCTGATGTGCTCCAGACAGACAGCAACTGATGGGATAATTCATGGCTGAGGGTTCACAGTCATTCCCGGGTCACCTCCAGGAACCTGGCTAAGAGGGAGTCCTTTCAGTCCCAAAGGCAACTTCCCAGACCATGGGACGTGCTGTGCCGCAGGACACCTGCTCCAGTTTCCCAATCCGTTTCCATACAAACCCAGCTTCTTCCTTATGGAACTGTCCATAACTGTTGCTTCATGTTCTCAAGTCTAAACTGCTATTCACATCAAAAGTACATGGAATATATTTTGTGTGGTCTCATTATATGCAGACAAATGACCATTCACTTTTGCATCCTGTTAAAGGTGATGGAAAGTTCAAAAATTCCCAAACTTCCTACTATCTCAGCAAGATGAAACAGTACCTGAGTCAGACACAGATCTGATCACTTCCTGAGATATACAGACATAATTCAAAGTAGATATTACTGTCAAAACCCAAAGAGTTTTAAAAATTAATTCAGAAAAAAATTATCTGCATTAGAAATGCACATCAACAACTCTCCATAACAACATCCAGGCACCTTCCAAATAAAATGCTGCTTCTTATATCAAGATCTTCTCTGGGTTCAATCATTTGAACATTCAAGTTCAAGAACATTGTTACAGGAACTGTCATAAATAAAAAGTACTACTTAAACAGCATTTACAGCCTCTCTCGAAGTCTTACTCTCCAGTAACAATGGAATTAGTGCCCATTTTACAATGTGGAGAAAAGAAAGTCCACTGGCATATGTGGCTGACACCTGTGGAAGGAACCCTGACACTGTGTTTAAGCAGAGCAGGGCACCCCCAAGTTTCATTCCATTCCTCAGATACATCAAGAACTCAGCACAAATCTTGGACTATTATTTGTATTTTGCAGGTAAAAATTTTCAACACACGGTTTTGATTAGTAAAGGACAACATACAACTCAAGCTATGTCTTTCCAGAAGACAAAAAATTATTTATATGTATATTTATTCTTTTTAAAATGAGAAGTGCCTTCTTTGATACAATGCTTTCACTTGCGTTTGATTATAAACCCCCAGCATCCATTTTAATTTTTGCTCATTGTCCTTTCCTGTCTCCCTCATCAGTAGGGTCAGCAAACACTGTTATTTCCTGATCTGAGACATAAAGCTCTTTCATTAATATTATTGACGTTGTAATTTTTCAGTTTAAGCCACACCTTTGCTGATTATTGCAAGACAGAGAAGGAAGGATATTTGTTTGAAAGCAGAAAAAATTTAACACAACAAAAACACTTAACAAAAAGAATCTCAAAAGGAAAATACGGAAAGCCCTCTGAATAGAGACGACCTGTAACCTCCATTCCACCTCTGCAAGTTTTCAGATAAAACTCCAAAATCTCAACTGCAGGGAATTCTCGGGATGCCCTGGGCAGCCTGAAGGGGCAGAGGAGGCTGGGCTGGGTGTGGGTCCCCAGTGTCACAGGGCTGAGCCCCCCGCACGAGCTGCGCTGTCGCTGCAAGGACACGGCAGGGCTGGGGGCAGAGCTCCAAAATAAAGCCATGCCCTCGCATGTCTTCAAGCCACACGTGCAGAACCTCTCACCCGTAGTTTGGAATATACAGCCAGAGGAGCCTCTCAGGTCTTGTAGGGCTGTAGATCTACCCACGGTACGCGACAGGACGGCACAAGAGGTATTGCACTATGAGATACCACATTGTGTTCATTTTCTCTTCAGTGAACTGAACTGCAAATAAATGACCCAGAAACCAGCAGGAAATGAGGACGTATCACCAACAGGGTTTTATAAATACTGTTTGTTAGAAGATGTAGCTCTCTTGACAATATATGACCCATGACTAATTTCAGGGGGTCAGGGTGATCTTTGCCCTCCTCTGTGTAGAGTATTATTCTTCTCTAGAGAAGTTCAGAGGTTAATGAATAAAGTGCCAGCAAAAAAGAAATGAGACTAAGCAGGAAAATGCTTGTTCTTGGTCTCTGCTATAAATAATGCTCTCATTAAAATTCTGCCTTGGAAGAAAGGCAAGTCCATTAGTCTAGGAGCTAATTTTTACTGGCTCCTTAGATGTATGCATATTAAAAATTCAGCTTTTATAATTGCCAGCCATCAACCACCTAGTCAGTGCTGTTCTTGGAGTTTTTAATTATTTACTTCATTTGCATAGACACTCCAATTTATGATCAACCATTTAGTTATCAAGGGACAGTTTTAGTAATTCCTCCTTTACGTTTTTATTTATTCCTTCTGTATCCCAAGCAGGAGAGCTGAGAGGACCTTGCCCAAGGTGTGTGGCCGTGGGATGGGCTCTCCTGGCACCTGCAGCCTTCCATCATCCTCATGGCCACGCTACATGGAGCCTGCAGAACAGCTGTGTCCCCCTCAGAGTGTCACAGGCAGGGTTCAAGGACAGCCTTCCCACCCACTGCCCTCCTCTCCTCTTCCTCAGCTGTTGCTGAAGGTCCTCTCCTGGTGCTTTGGCCTCAAAGGAGGAGGGAGGAGCTCCATCCTGGGAAGGAACTACCTCTTGGGTTCAGGGGCTCTGGCCTTTTGCCCCAGAGCTGTTCCCCTCTGGGTTTCCAGGCTGGGGCTGTGTTCTCCCCCTCCCACAGCCACACTCTGCTGACTGAAGGTACAACCACTGAGGAACTTCATAGAATTATAGAATTGAATGGGTTGGAAAAGACCTCCGAGATCATAAAGTCCAACCCTTGGTCCAACTCCAGTCCATTTACCAGATCATGGCACTCAGTGCCACGTCCAATCTCAGTTTAAAACCCTCCAGGGACGGTGAATCCCCCACCTCTCTGGGCAGGCCATTCCAATGCCTGAGCACTCTCTCTGGAAAGAATTTCTTTCTAATATCCAACTTAAATTTCCCCTGGCAGAGCTGAAGCCCGTGCCCCCTTGTCCTATTGCTGAGTGCCTGGGAACAACTTCCTCCAGTGTTGCCCTTCCTCGCTGCCAGCAGGTCCAGCCTCTGCTGCTCATCCTTCTGAGCAGATAGGACACGTTTCTCCTCAAAATGCTCTCTGCCCTGTTCCTTGGACATGCAAAGAGGACGAAACACCTGAGAAGGCTCAGGCTTTGGAAAGAAGGAGTTCTGCAAGGACGCAGGAGCTCCCCCCAAGCAGCCAGGCTGCCTTCCTGCTGCCAACGCTCTCCTCCTCTGGACATCGTCCCCAGGGCACCGCTGGCCCTGAGCCAGCACCGAATCCTGAAAACCCACCCAAATTTTGTGTTCATCCTTAAAAACAATGAAATTATCGAACGCCAGACGTGTCGTGTCTCCTCAGCATTCAACAGCAGCTCCAGCAACAACGGGGGTGACTGATTTGGAGTGCCTGGTATCGCCGTGCCCTCCCCGGGGACTGTCCCCGACGCTCTTTGCAGAAGGACACCAGCAAAGGCGACGGGAGCGGAGCAGCCCTGCCCAGCAGGAAGGGAACTGATCCCCAACCCCTCCTTGTGCCCAGCAGAATTTCTTTGCTGCGATTCCTACGTTTCAATGGGCTGTCTGCAGACAGCCTGCAGAAGGCTTTGGGGGAAGTCAGGGCAATGACGTCAGTGATTACAAATCAATCACTATTAGAGAGCCTTTTATTCGGTGGAAGCTTCTGAGCAGAAAACAGATACCAAAAATATACAATACGTCCTGACTTTTTGTTTGCTGTTTCCTTTCCTTTGGCTCTTTTTATGCCCTGTTTTCCTCCTGACGCCACTGCTTTCTTTTCTTTCCCTGCTTCCACTTCCATCTTTCTTACCCCTGATTTTTCATTTATACTTGATTTTATTTTTCTGTTATCTTTCTTACTCCTAACCTATGCCATCCATAGTCACCTGATATGGAAGTAAAACATGATCCATGTACTCTATGCTGTCATCTTCCCTCTTGCTCACTCCCAGATCCCTCCTTTCAAAAATGAGACAGCAACACTGACAGAGAATGGAGCAAGGTCTCCATAATATAATATAATATAATATAATATAATATAACTCATCAATTTAAATAAATCAACTGACATAAATTCAGTAAAATAAATACCAGCAGTGTCGAGAACCACCTTTGAAAAGACTTGGGTTACTGACTCAAAACAGCTTTCTGTTCTAAAATATCCATAAACTCAAATTTAAATAAATTTTTAGAAGCTGAAAAATAGATCAAAATTGTCAACGGGGAATATCCAAAATTCGGAAGACATGACAGTTTGATTTTGCAGAAAAAGAGATTTTATCCATGTGTTGATACCCAGAAAGTTCTAAAACACCATGTCCCTTCACACCTCCTTCAAAGCCCCAAGAAACCCAGTGAGATGCTGGAGGATGTGGTTTTTCCTGAGGTTTGGTCCATTCTGGTGTATCTCCAGGTGGACAGTATTCAACACGTGAAAAGATAAGAAATAATGACAAAAGAGCCTGTGTGACCCATTTCGCACGTCCAATACAACACCTGGGGGCCCCAATTTCCACTGGTGTTCTCTGAGCAATTTTCTGACAGCATCAATTCCAGACATTCTTGGCTCCCCCGGCACTGAATCCTGGGGAGAGGGGCCAGCACTGGACCCTCCCTGCTCGCCCAGGAATCCAAGAAAATCTCCCCTGGGATGCTGCCCAACCTATGAGAGAAGTTTGTAAAATAAAGATGTTTCCACGAAGCACCCAGTCAGGTTGTTATCACTAAATTCTCTTCCTTCAGATAATTTTCAAACCATATTGAAAGTGATTTTGTGTTTAGGTCCGTAACACACCCTTAGCCTCTCTAATTATTTGGATAACTATATACAACAATAATTCTGTTTGCTCTATTGATTCAGATATTGGAAATCTGTGGATTTCCACAAAATATTTCTCCTTATTATGCCATTTCTGGCAGCTGAATATTGCTGAAAATAAATAGCAGATGATTATTTAACACCCTCTTATTGCATGTTACTTATGAAGATTGTTCTAAATTGCTAAAGACAGAACCAATTTACCTAACCAGAGTTATCTAACACCAGTATGGATTAGCTTTCTACAGTCAGATAGGCAGAAACCATGGGACTTCTTCCTTTTCTTGTCTTGAATTAAGGCAAAGATGGCCGCTCTAGATTTAGTCAAAACACTGAATTTAATGCCACAAAGAACACGCCCTCCTTCAAAATCTCTGCTGATTTGGTGATGCTCACAGAGCATTTTGGTGCTATTCAGAAAGTTTATATTATTAGGCACCATTTGCAATCCATGTTACCTGCGCCTAAATAATGGATAATTTCCTCGTATACACAAGGGGAGAAGATTTATCTAAATGGAAACCAGTATTTTGTGGCTATATTTTTGCCTGTGAATGCTGGCAGAAAGCCACTGTTTTTCTGAATCTGTAATTTTATGCCTCTATGTTCAGCAGATGTTTATCTAAATCATTCAAATCTGTCTTTTCTGCTTCAGACACATTTAGTATTAAGGAATGATCCCTGAGTAACAGCATACATTAAAAGTTAATTAAGAGGAAGTTAAAGGAGAAAGAATTACTTTTTTCATACCCCCAGCAGATATTTATTTCATTTTGGCAGGTTAAGAAATGAGAAAATTTGAAATAAGGTGTGAAAATTGGCAATGAATATTTTTAGGGGAAGGCTCTATTATCCATTTCCTTACATGCTAATTAGAAAATGCAATCCACTTGCTAATGTTGAGTAAGTAATGTAAGTTGCTTCATTAATTTGTTTAATTACCAAACTTTCAAGAGTAGTAAGTCAAATGGAAGGCAGTGAGGAGCTGCCATCACAAAACCAGCCCGTTTTTGAACATTACATTAGTAGACACCATTTACTGGCTTTTTAGTTATTATCAGGTTTATTTAGGTTTAATCCAGATATTTACCCTTGACTACTAATTAATGTTTCTGAGAGAGCAAAATATACGTAGAAAAAGGTGTGCAGCCCCATACTTGGAGAAACACCCTTTTTAACTTGCAGGTGTGCGTTCAAGAATTATTTAACTCTCCTTTATGGCAAGTCACACTCCTCTGGAAGCACAAGGATCTAAATTCCATGTCAAATCCTGAGAGGAATAGGTGCACTTCTCCTCCAGAGGAAGAGTACTTTCTGGATTTAAATAAAAAAAGTAATGACAAAAGAATGTCAGGGGGGGAAAAAGGTCTTAGCAAATCTAATAAAGTCAGACAATTATTCTTCTAAAAGAAAGAAGGATGGTCTCAGTGACTGTGCTGGGGAGGAGAGGAGGGCACGGGTGTCCTGTGCCAGCCCCATGGGGACACGTCACCCCTCTCCCTGCCTGAGCCCACCCACATCCAGCTCCAGCCCTGTGTGCAGGGAGGGGAGAAGTGGAATGACGAGGCTCTGCGTAATTCGGAGAGGAACTGACAAAGGGCTGACTTTTAATAACGTGATTAAAAGGGGAATACTCTGCCGACACACAGCAGACCTTGCAAACTCCATTTTCCAGATTTGGAAAGGAAAGGTCTTAGAGAGACACAAATTCACTCCAAAAAAATAAAAAAAATTGCCTCTAAACAAAAAATATTCAAATATGTTACAGGTTTTTCCCCCAGAATAAAACCGCTTTACTTTTTTCCCCTCAAAGCATCTTGCATGACCTATCCTATTTCATACGAACCTGACTTTTTTAAAAACTCCAATTATACTGCTACAGATATGACTGTCACTTATTCGCACTTTAGGTGGGTCAAATGAACTACTTGGGCCCCACGTTTCTTATGTCTAAAGGTCTGATTTTAAACTTCTCCCCTGTCCGGGTGTGAGACGGTGGCACTGCAGGAGCACCCCGGAGATAATCTGAGAGGAGATGCCTGACGGGGCACGTTCAGGAGCTCTACCACAGGTGGGTCTCTCCATTTCTTACTCACCAGAGTGTGATGGGCAGGACCAGCACAAACCGTGTGACTGTCTGCAGATTTTCACGGAATGCAGAAGGAAAATAAAAGTGACAGAAGTCTGTAATCATCACACCTATAAAGATAAACCTCCAAATCCACAACAGGTAGAGTTAACACAAGAGCATCTGTGGAGATGTTGCACACCTGCCAAGGCACAGGCTTTGTGACAGGTGGACACGCTACCCAAATTTCCAGAAAGCACAGAGTTCCAGACTCGGATTTCTAGGGTTCCATGACTAGATGGAGCTGGAAAGTGGGGTCAGGTCTGGCCTCACTCTAGTCCTGACCACTCCTTCTCTTCCACAACCTTTTGCTCAAGCAAGTCTTTGTGGCTCTGGCACAAATCTCATATAAAACAGGAGAGATCTAAATAAAAAGTAGGCCTGTGGCACAGTTGTGTTGCACACATCACTGAGAACCTCCTTCCTCTGGTCTGTTCACCGGAAAAGAGGACCATTGATGCTGGACCACAGTCACCAGCAGGGGAAGGTCACATACAAAGGCCTTGCCACTGAATTCTGCTTCTTGCCTCTCAGTTTTGTCCCAGTGCTCCCAATCTGAGGGCGATGGCTTATTTTTGAAAAATTATTGCTTCTCTATAAAACAGGTTTTTTTAGGGAAAAGAAACAATCAGCTGAGTAAGGGACTGGCACACAAAATACTATCATTTGCAAAACACTGGCCTGAAACCCACTTGGAGGCAGAGAAGCTGGTCTTGAGCCACAGAAGAGGGAAAACAGGAATGCAATAATCACATCTTTATTTTTAGAGAAAATGAGACGCTAAATAAGCCATAAAACCAGTCGTTACCGGTAAATCCTTTCTGTCCTGAAAACCACGCTGGGCAAAGCAGGAACAGCCAGTTCTCGGGGGATCGACTGGTGGTACCTTTTTGGCAGCTTCTCATTCCTCCCGTGTTGGTGCCAGGCCTCTTTGAGTCCAGAAACAATTAATTTTAGTAGCACTGCAACAAACGGTTGCCAGAAATCTGAACTTGAGAGACAATGGTGCTTATTTTTCTCCTCTAAGTCTGAAAGCACCTCGCAATCAAGAGGGGCTCTGGGACCACTCTCCTGAAAGAAAGCTCATGGAGCTCAACCTGCCAGGAAAGCAGGGCAGAAAACATCCAAACATAACATTTGTGAGAGGATTAGTGCACTCACAATCGGATTTGGCACGGGATAGTGCGCGTGACTGGGACTGATGGAAGGGGTGAGGAACTGCACGCCGGCTGCTGTGATAAATGGGCATCTTTGAGGTCAGGCTAATTGTTCCAAGAAAATAAAGGAGATACCAAGAAGAACCAAAGGAATAAAGGAATTCTGCAGGCGATCCGAGGGCGCTCAGAGGACAGGTTTGCCTTCGGGTGAGGAGCCCGGGCAAATGTTACCGCGCAAGAAAACCTGGCAATGAACTGCAATGACGCAGCAATTCACGGCTCCGACTGCGATCCCGTCCTGACATAAAACACCCCCAACCATTTATCACGCTTATAAACGTGGCAGCTGCGCTCCCTTACCACCAAAGGGCCGCATTCTGGGCCTGCACCGTGACATTTGAACGCCACCTCTCCACGGGGTCGCCTTGAGGGTATCAGAGCACGAAAGTGCTTTAAACCTGTGTCTGCCTGGCAGTTCCCTGGGCATTAAATATTAAATATCACAAAAATGTGATGCTGTGGGTGATGTTTGAGGTATGAATGACCACTGCGAACTTCCACTCTCCATCGGTGCAGCTCAAACCCAACCTGGCAGCCTGCAGCTGTCCCTTCAAAATGCAGCTATTTGGCAGATGGCAAAATCGACTACTTAAGCTTTCTTGAAGCAACGAGAAAGTATTTTTTCACAGAAGTATCTTTCATAGTCCGAAATTGCAGTTTTTGGAACACAGAGATGGAGTCAGCCCAAAGGTCTGACTGCTCAAACCACTTCCCGGGCAGGATCCTTCTCGTTTGCTCTTAGGAAAAGAACACGAGTGGGAATCCCAAAGCAGCCGCCCAACTGAGGCTGTGGGGAACCAGAATGGGAACAAACATATCCACAAGCAGTCAGGAGGGAGCAATCCATACAAAGAAATGTCATTCCCCACCAATATTCTGATTCAGTGTTTATCCATCCTATTTATTGCATACATGTTACTTACCCCACGACCACTGTTAGTAGAAAAGAAATTGATTTGTAAGGTTTGGGGTTTGTCTGAGTTTGAGCAGCCACAGTCACCGTGGCATCACTTTTCTAAAACTGCAGTTTTTATGGCTCCATCTGGGAAGGGGCAGAGGGATACACGGTTTGATGTATAACAGCTCATGCTTGGCCCAGAGAGCTCAGTGTAACCTCAACCCATCATGGCACATCCTGTGCAGACAAGCGTGTCCAGGAGCCTTCCTTCAACCTGACACAATGGCAGCTCTGTACACAAAAACACACAAAAACTGCTCATGGGGAATCCGGATAAAAGGGAAGATATACTGCCCACTCCTTTTCTTCAGCGTAACATTTCAGAGCACTGTAGGTGTGCTGGCAGAGAGACTGATACAATAAGACCTTTCCTTAAAAGTTCATGTCTATAATCTGCTTTTCCTCAATTAGTATGTGATGAAAGCATTAAGGATACAACACCTTTAATTTAACAAACTAACCGGTTTATCTGTTTCTCATATAACCTGAGCTGCACAGTGCTTTCCTCCCGCATTGCCTCATTAGAAACAGGATTTGGTTCTGAGCAAATACGTTGAAGCAGAATCCAAGTGCAGCTATGGAACTCCTTTTTCTCTTAAATCCTTCAGTATCACCTCTCACTCCTGTTCTGGCAAAAGCAACAGTATTAGGTGGCATTTTGAAATTTTTCTGCCAAACACCTTTGTGTTGTCCTCCCTTCAACCTTTCATGCCTATAAACATCCATTGGGGCAACTTGATTGGCCTCTGAAATTTTACCCTTACTTCTTCTCATAGCTAAAATAAAATAAAATAAAATAAAATAAAATAAAATAAAATAAAATAAAATAAAATAAAATAAAATAAAATAAAATAAAATGCTGGTGTAGTACAAAGCATTTGTTTATGATGTTCAACAATAACATAACAGTTTCACTGAAATTTAGTGTTCTTTGGCTGAAATTTCTGGCTTCTGCCTTGGGTTCTCAGCTGTCCAGGGCAGAAGTATTCTACACCTATGTACCTCCTACTGCACTGCACCCACCACAGGCCTGGTCTGGGAAGAGACGTGTTAATATAATATCAACTAAGTCAATTTAACCATTATTTTAAATTAATTCAGGTATTGTGTGGTCAGTGGTCATCTGGCAGAAACATTATTACGCACATACACACACCAAATTGCTTTTTTTGCTAATGACTCATTTGTTTTATTCCTGCCTCTTTCAAAAAAGCGATTAAGCTGAAAATGACCTTCTGAAGATTGTACGCGTGGACCCATCTTTTCATTTTTAATTACTGACTTTGGTTTAATTGTTACATTAGGAACTATTAAGAAAGCAGCCAGCTTCATAATCAATAATTTAATTAGAGTTTTAGGACCAAGAAGTCAATGCAAATGTTATTCTGCAGCCAGGCCTTTCCCAAAGCCTTTGAAAGAACTTTAGTCCCGTCTTGTTTCAAAGTGACATTGGCGACATAAAAATTAAACTCACACTTGCCGCAGTACATCATGCCCACCAATTCTGGATGTACCCAGGCAGCTGGTAAGAAGTTCAGGCTCGGGTCAATCTGTTCTCTGCCCAGACAGGAACACAGCCTGCCTCCCTCTCTTCATCTCCAAATAACCAGTGACATGGCCAAACGCCGTCGCCCCGCGCGCTCCGACGCCAGGAGCTACGCTGAGCATTTACTGGAATCTATAGCCAGACTTCCCCCCCGGCTAAAACTTCAAATATTTTAAATTTGACTATTTACAGCTCTCTAATTACTGCTAATGTCCTAAGATAACCAGCAGCAAGTGAAAACAGATCCGCTCTGATTTTTCAACGGGTGAAACCTGCTTTGGTCGGTGGGGAATTCACACCCGCTGTCCCTCCACCGCAGCCTCTCTGCCTGCCCTGGCGAGTTTGCAACCCCTCGGTGTCGGTGGCACATCACAGGGAGCCGCCGGCGGAGCGGGAATGGCACAGCCTGGAATACAGATGTCCCTCATTTGTAATTACAGGCGTGTGTTCCACTCCATCCCTCCACAGCCCCTTGCCCGGGAGCAGCCCCCTGGCTAAGTGATGGAAACACCATCCCATCACCCATGGTCAGCTTAGGGGAGCATCCCAGGAAATGCAGGGGGATGAAAGGGTGCCTTAAACCAGGACAGAAGCCAAAACAAGAGCAAGACCACGAAAGAGTCAACTTCGTTGGTAGAACACCTTGCTCTGCTAAACCAAGACAAAAAATTGCTTAAGGTTTCCTCTGCCTGTTCTGCCAGAAGAACATGGTAGAATTACTGGTTAAGATCTTGTTCTGTTCTGCCTACTGGACCTAAGTTTAGAAGAATCAACCTAGTGGTCATAAATTAAGACAAGGTAGACATTTGAATAGGGAAGAATGGCTTTAAGCCAGTAGTTTTTGCAGGCTTCAACAACCAGGTGAACAATAGAAGGTAGGAAGGTCAAAGTGAGGAAGAAGAGCAGATGACCCCCAAAGTGAGGCTGAAGAGCGGAAATGACCACCCAATGTTGATGCCAAGAGAAGAATCTGGAAAGCTCAGCCTCAAGCCCCGCCTGGACTCTGCCCAGACTCTGTCTATCATTAATATGTATGATTAGATGTTGAAATTGTATGAATATGCATGTTAAGATGATGCAATCATGTATGTAGCTGTATAAATTACTCTGCTTTTCACTGATGCCTTTAGGTGAGTTTGCCCAGTGCGAACTGGCTTGCCTCCAACGTTGTCAATAAATACCTTGCTGCCAAAACAGCCAAAATTCTCTTAGCAGTTCCTTTTATTCCGAAGTTTTTCGGCATCAAAGCCTTGGTGAAAGGCACTAACCCCTGCAGGAGGGGGGCTGTGGTGACCTGCTGGGAGGGATGGGAGCTTTGGGATCTCGGCAGCAAACCAGGACTCAAAGACAGGCACAGGAAGGGTTACAGGGATGCTCCGACCCTGGGAAAGGCAATGAAATGAGAAAGGAGCCAAGACTTGCTCGCGAGTAAGTTAAACCCAGGCTGGGCAGCACCGTAAGAAGCCTGGCCTGAAGGGTGCAGACTTCTGGCTCTAAGGAGGAAAAGCAGGCAGAGCCTCTGGGGAAACCACCGCGGGAAGGAAAGCGTCAGGCACCGGAGGACCTGTGGCTCTCTTCTCCAGTAGCAGCTTAAATAAGTGGAACCATCACGATGAAAAGGTGTTACTTTAATCTGACCAACTAACGGCATCACTGCTGAGATAAAGCCATTTGTACATTCCCCGTGAATTAGGAGCCAGGTTGAATATAAAGCTTTAACACACAGAACTGCCTCATCTTCTCAGAGACTCCTCCTTGAAATTAAGAGGGCAGCTTTTCTACGCTGCGGAGACAAGGAAGGGGGAGACAACTCATTAACAGGGGTTGAATTCCCACTGGCAACAGGACTCTTGGGCAGGTCAATGGACCTTTAAAGAGACACTAATTCACCTGAAGCTTTAGAATGGTAGAATCGTGGAATCACTTAGGTTGGAAAAGAGCTTTAGGATCAAGTCCAACTGTTGAGCTCTGTTGATATGAACTTGTGTGATGTAAAAGGTTTAGTCTCATTTTAACCCAGTTTAATGGGGGGTGAACAAAAGCCAGTGAGATCAACTGACTATACAGTTTGTCAAGCTTTGGATTTAATAGTTTGATTTGGGAGCCAAGTCAGGAAGACAAGGTGATGGAAGACCAAGTCAGCAGTGAGAGGCCAAAGGAAAGACATGGCTCCAGTCTGGGGACAGCAGTGACACACAATTTGAAGAGCAGTGGTTTTCCCGCCCCTCAGAAAGAAAAACCCCACAGCAAAACAAGAACAGTGAGTATTTTCCTACATTCATCTGGGTCGACTGATCCAAGCTGCAGTTACATGTTCATTACTTGAAATATTTTATTTCAATCTGCTTTTTTTCACAGATGTTGGTTTGGAAGAAAGCCAGAACACAGCATTTTTATAAACTATAGTGGATCAAATCAAGCTTTTTTTTCCAATTACTATTCAAGATTAGAAAGAAATCAACGCATTTTTCCTCCTCCATACTTCTGGTTTTGACAAAATTGGCACTAAGTCTCTAGGAAAGAATCCCAAACAGATTTAACATAAACCTCTTTGAGTTTTGCTTTTGTCTTTCGTGATATTCCTTTTGGGAGAAAACATAATCTGTATTCATAACTGTTTGTTCTTGATTTCATATTTTACCGTGACTCAAATTCCTTTCATGTTAAGACAGGGAGTTTTAAAATATGAAGCCATTATTTACAAATACGTAGAACAGAGTCAGGAACACAGAATTTGTTACACTTCATGCCAGAAACTGAACTTATCCTTGCATGTCCCTTATTTCCAGCAAAATAATTCCATTACACTAAGAGATTTGGAGTTTGCATGGAAGAGCTCTTTGTCTCCAATACTGACAACTTCAATCTTTGACCTACTTTTGAAGGGGATTGATTTGGACCATAAACTGCCTGTCAAAGATTTTTTAAATGACCCATCCTGTCTATCCGCTCAGCTCTTGAATTCATTCCTCAGCAGTTCAAAAGGGTTCAAATAAAACTGACAAATCCAATACCCTGAGGATATTCTGACTGATAATTTTGTGTCTAAGGTGTTTACTTGGGGATGAATCAACAGGACTAGGCCAAAAAATGTAAGTTCGACCAGACTGCTTTTCAAAATAACTCCCTTTAGTTGCTTGGTGCTCGTCTCGTGCACCTGATCCCTGAATACTCTGACATTTTTCCTCGATTTGCCTCATGAATTCCCACTCCAAAGGAACAGGGTGTAAAAACCACAGATCAGCAGCATCCCCACAAAGATCGGGGTGTTCCCACAGGCTTTAAATCTCCCGACAAAAAACGTTCTGCCCTTAAAATCCACGTTGAAAAACAAGTAGTCTAAAAGAGAATTTGTATTTCACTGGAAGAAACAAAAAAAAAATAGAACAGGATGTATCAGGGAATGAACAATTTAAAAGTGACGAAATCAACACTAAAAAATAAGTGGCCTAAAAGAAAATTTCATTACCTAAAAGATCTTTTCATTAGAAGAAAATCTAAAAAAAAAGATTATCTATGGAAATCACTGGTTTGGAACGATCCCACTGATTTTAATCAGGAGTTAAATAACTTTCAGGCACTGCCCCATTGCAGCAGGAACCGCAGCAAGGCCGTCCCATGCCAAAGCCATCCCATGGGGGGAGAAGATGGGCTGTGCTGGGAAGGAAACGATGGCAGGACTGCAGCTTAGATCAGCATCGCTGGCATTATTCCACATCCACCCGAAACGCTGGCAGAGGCAGCCAAGTGCTCGTTGTTAAAATGCTGCAGCACGGCTGCCGACCTCGGCTGACACCCCCACCGGGCCGTGCCCACGTCCTTATCCACCCCACGTGAGAGCCCCTCGCAATGGCCACTGGCCTGAAATGGTCTCTGCACCTGCAGTTGGGGCCCTTTGATGAGCTGCAGGAACGCAAATCCCCCCGCCCCAAATTCCCGGGGATTCTCTGAGCGCACAGACGGGTTGTCCCGGGATCTCTAAGGCTGTGGGGCAGAGCATGAAAAGCAAAGAGAGCAGAGACCCGGGCAGTGTCCCACCCGTGGCACCCCCCACAACAGGGAGGGCACCCACTGCCTCCCCTCCCACCGGCTGGGCTGTTCTTTAGGGTTCCCTGCTGTTGCCCAGAGAACTAATTGCACGGAAACTCTGCCAACCTTTGGCTGATATTCCAGAGCCATTAGCAAGAAAAAAAAAAAAAGGTAAGCACATTGTGAGTGCAAAAGCCACCAATTATTAGGGAATAATGCTTTAAAAGAAATGCTTTATGTAAGAACCTTTTTAGTCCAATGCCACATTTGAAGACAAAACTCTGCCCTGGAGATGCATCCAGGTGCCTCTCCCTGTTTTCACTGCTCCTTCCCGATATCTTTCTCCGAGTGGAACGGAGCCCTGAAGGTCCAGCCTGCACTGCTGTTTCTCGTGTGGCTGCACCACTCCCAGGGGCTCTGCCTGCATTTCCACACCCTTGCTTTGGGCCAGGGGGAAACCTTCCAGCAGCCTTGGAGGAGTCTGATGGCCACAGCCCGGTTCTGGAGCAATGACAGTAACTTACTACAGGGAGGTTTTTTTTGCTGTGGTTCAGGCAGGATTTGGGACAATTTCATTCTGTTTTTTTTCCTTTTTCCTCTGGGATTGGTGCCTGCATTATTCATCAAGGACCACGCTACCTTGGAGCTTCTAGCTCTTGATTCAGCGGTTCAGACCACAAATTACTGTCAAGGACAAAACCTGTTGCTCAGAGCCAGAACTCGGATCTGGTCACTGTTCTGCTGCACTTTCTTACCCCTACTCTGGTCATCTTCAACCCAAATAGTAAAAAGCTGACATCCTTTACGTATTCCTGGCTGGATGTCAGGGATATGAGTTTGATAGTGGGGTGGGAACAGGATCTTTTTATTTGTATTACACAGCAATCTTCTGCAAGAGGAATACAGAAACTTAGGGCTCGTCTTCAATCACTGGGCTACACTGCCTGAAGTCAGAAATATATCCTGGATAATTAAAATAGTAACCTTAAATATCACTGGCCAATAGAGACCAAAATGGACAAAAATTATCAAACAATATATCAAATGCTTAGTATTTCACAAAACCAAACAGAAAAAGGGCATTGCCTGACTGGGTTTTTACAGAGCTGTAAAAATGTGTGCCAAACCTCTTTCCCAAGACCACTGTCACGGATGGGAATGGGACTGTCTGGTTATGTCCACACCCAGGTCTGCCCAAATCCTGCTCAGACACATTCCTTAGGGCATTACTACAGAATGCTGCCTCTTAAATGACGGTCTCTCCACATTTCAGAAATTAAATATCCAGTTATAGAACCTGACATTTCAAAAATCAGAAAGCAGGTGAGAGAGAGAGTTACTAAATCAATATGTTTCAAACACCTAGAACGAAAAACATGAGTAGTTTTTTTCCCCTCTACTTAATTATTTAAGTGTATAAATATTTGGAATTTTATCTGGCTCGGGAAGCTGTGGCTTGGCTTGAATGTTATCCAGACAAACCTGACCAGTCCCAAGAAGTTGCCCCCCAGGCTGTGTTTGATGCAGAGCAGTGGCAGGGGCAGCTTATCAGAAGGAGCATTAACTGGGGCACACAGGGTCACTCTGGGGGTCACCTGGGGCTCCCCCACCCCTCTCACATTTATCACTGGACACACTTTGCAATTCACAAGGAGAGATGCTTATTCTGATGTGTCAGCAGAAAATATCCTGGTGAAAAGCCAGAACACGCTTGTCTTTCTATGAAACTGGCAGAAAGAGGAATAAATCCCAGAGCTTATCTTGGCACGAGAGCCATCGGCTTTGCTGGCAAGAAGCTCTGAGGAGTGAATTGCAGCCTCGGTCTCACCCAGCTCATCTACTGCCCGGCTGGCACAGCACGAGGATGGTTCCCATCCAAACCCAACACCAAACCCGTAATTCTCCCACAATGTTTGGAAAGAGCCATAATCATCCAAGTACTATTCATCCTTCCATGTGTGCATTTTCCTACAGGCAACATATAGCGTCGGTTTAAAATTACAGTCAGTGTGCTGTAGGGTAAGATCTAGTGGTTAAAAATATCCATGATAGCCAGAAAAAAAAAGAGAGGAAAAAGTAACTCCTGGCATTTCCAAAGACTGCAGGCTGCATTATAGCTTCAGCTTAGTAATTACAAAGATTTATGCTCCATTCTACCCCAAATGCAGAGCTCATTGTCCATTCAACTTACACTGCTTTGACTTACAGTTCTCTGTATCCATTATCTTTAATAATAAAGAGCTGACTAAACTTAATGATTGAAGAGCAAGATGTGATTAGTAATAGGAATCTAATTTATGAGAAAACAAACCGGAGTACGGTTTTCATGTTTCATTAAAATTATCTTAAATGTACTCCTTAATGTTAATTGATCTCACAGAGGTGAGAAAATATTCTCTTCTGAATTAATGGGAGAAAATAATTCATCTTCTTTCTGGAGGGAACATTTAATACCATTCAGCATTTAGAGGGACATGGCATCTTCACTGTGATTTCACCACTTCAGGTGGGGTTTCAGTGTGGGCACATACCTCAAATCTGTAAGATTTCCCCCTGAACAGGGGAAAAACTTAACAGAATAAACACACAACAAAATGCCATATATAATGTTTTTTTTTCACACAAGGTCCTTTCTACCTTAGCAAAATTACCCAAAGCTGAAAAACAATGCTGGTGAGTAAACGTAGAGCAGGGTTTTTCCTTGAGTTTATCAAAGGCAAACTCTTTGATGACTCTGTTAATTTGCTATGAGCAGGAGATTACAGAGACATACGCAAGACAAAGTTTCTTGTAGAACTTACTGAAAACAAAACAAAGCAGAAATCTATTTTTCCACTATGTATTTCAATAATTTTTCCTCTTTTTGAATTATTCATATTTGGATATCAAATATTCTTACAAACCAATGGGTTTAAGAATAATGAGTCTTGACTAGCTTCATTTTAACTCATTGTGCTTTATGCCCAGGATTATTACTGTTATTACCAAATGACCTTCTATTCAGTCTGTTTCTATGACCCATAAATAGAAACTGCCTAATGAGCATCTCAAGTACTCCACTGTCATTTTCATGGCAGTTTTTCTGATCCTATGTTTACACAGATCTGATGCCAGCATCTATTGATACACAGCAATAGGTCTTTGCCTACTTCTTCTCAAATCCCTTCCATGATTACAACCTTCTCTATTCTGGGCTGGAATCTTGTACCTTTCCACTGTCTGGGAAATGCAAAGTGACCGTAATAACAACCAGAAGGAACAATCAGAGAATTTCAAAAAGTTTCCCAATGAGAAATACCACAACTGCAGCAGTAATTACTACATTTTCTGATGAAATAGAAAAAACCTCTTGCTTTGTTCTCATCCTCTACTTGAACAGGATGTGCCCATTTGGTTTGCAAAGCAGCAGGGACAAATACACTCTGCAGTGCACTCAATCCATTTATACCCACACTGAAGAATGAAGGTAGAGAAGAATAAAGGAGGAGACGCAGAGTTTCTGTCACTACCTGCAGGGATATATTATGGAGAAAATAATACATATTCCATGAGGAATCAGCAGAGAGTTCTGAGGGAGAGGAGGCAGACCCCTTCCAGAGGAGGAATAAATATATTAGACTTCTGTACAGCTCGTGTTTCTCCTGTGGCCCTTTCCCCCCATTTCCTTTGCATGTGACTTAAATCCCGTGCCGGGACTTTTGTGAGCGAGCTGACAAAAGGGGCTCTGAGGAGCCCAACAAAAGCGACCCTGAGCTGCCCTGTTTATTGACCTGCTACAGTGTGCACCACTGCAGTCCTGCAGACCCAGACCATCAGCTGCTACATCCACCAGCACCCGATCCAGCTGCTTGTCCACCGATCTTGGCGCACGCCCCACCATTTCAGATGCCAAGGAGGTGTCACATTGTTGACTTTTTGGGTCAGAAGATAATAGCTGTGTTAATGAACATTCTATCACCACATCACCCTTACTTTCTATTTTGATTTTGCCCTGGCTTTCATTTCTCTTACACCATACCCATCACCACTTTGCCTGAACTCAGGAGAGAGCAAAGAAAAGCCTACTTACCGTCCTGAAGTCCCAGAGGGATAAAGTCTTGTCGGCAGAGCTGGTGAGAACAGTGCTGGAGAAAGGAAGGAACTCGATGCTATTGACGGAACCTTCGTGGCCACGCAACGTGTGTCTGCATCTCTCACTGCAAAAGAAAATCAGAGAGCACGTGCCATTTGGGGGAACAAGAACAGGAGAAGACAAGTTGAGGTAAATGAGTAACACATTTCATGTATCACCCCCAGCTACTCCCCAGATGAAGTGAACGTTTGACGGCTGTTCATCACCCAAGCACTACACCCCAGAGGCAGCAATCAAACCCAGCCAGTTGGGGTTTGCTGCCCAGATTTTAAAAGAATGAACCCTAAGGAGCCACAATGAAAGCACAAATGATGTTTCCTGGGCACATCCTCAGAAACCTTGCTGGTGTAGAATTTCAAGGGAACATGGATGCAGAGGTAGGACAGGGACAGGACCATTTCCTTTTCAAAGATACCCTATTTCTTCTTGCTTACAAAGGGTCTGAAAAATCTGCTGGACTGTGCCAACGTGCGCCTTGGAGAAAGCCAGAGAGTGCTGGCAACCCGGACTTTCTCTCAGGGTTTTCAGAAAGGCCTGCAGAAACAGAGTGATGCCTGGGAGGACACTCAGGAGCCTTTTCCCTGAACCAGAGGTCTCTCACCATGGATCAACCACAGCAGTAGCCATTACAAGCTCTGTGTTCTTTAAGCAGATGTGAGGGAACAGCAGTGCACCCCCAGAATCGAGGTATTTCTCACCGGCTGACAACAGCTCTGATGGAATCACTCTGTGAAATGGTTCTGGAAGTTCCTGCAAGGCTGAAGACACCCAACTACTGCACCTTCTCCCAGTCCATCAGCTATGCAGCAATACCTTAGACCTTTTTGTTTGCTTTCTTACAGCTCTGTTTTGTTTTGTTTTCTGTTACTGAGTTAATTTCTGAGATGACACTACTGATCCTTCTCAGTTGAGGGTTATGAACCTGCTACAGATGGAACACAACCCCACTGTAAGGAACAGAGACAAAACCATGATGACACCACTGTAGAGAATCCGTTCCCTCACAAAACAGCCTGGGATCTTTTGGGCTTTGCTTTGTTTTCTGTGTACACACCAGAGCAGAACATTCCTTAAAATGGAGTCCAGGAGAAGAGAAAGAGCCCAAGAATGCCTCCCCAGGACAGCTCAGAAGGTAACAAACAAAAAAATCTGGGATTATTTAAACTGAACAGAACAGCAAAGGCTTAACTCCTACAGAAGCATGTCAGGAGGGCAGGCAGTCAAAATGAATTGGTATTAATCACCCATTATGGCTGTTGCCCACACTGATACAGGTCTCACTCCATGACTTCTTTAGATACACAGATAAAAATAAATGTGCAGTGTCTGCATTGTTATATTCTGTGAAAACATTCAGGCAGGTGAGCATACCGTGGAAAAAACTAATCCATGTAAAGGCAGTAGCAGTTCTATCCTCTTTGTTCAGCTGAGTCAAAAATAGTATGGAAAAATTAAAGCCAACAACTCATTGTAAATCACTGCAGCTTTCAGGGAGAGCTCAGAATTTTATTCCCTGCTCATGTGATTCTGACAGTAGAAACACACCTCCCCTGAGCTGGCTGCTGAATATATCATTGGGGCTTGCAAATTAGATTACCGGGTGGCTCTTAACAGAGAAATTTCCTACAAAATTTATTAAGGAAGCTGCCAGAAGGGGGGCATTAAAGATGGGATTTTTCCTCCCCTTTTTTCCTGCCTGTACGTCACCAGGAGACTCTCAGAGCTCTTGCAGGTTCTGTACCAGGAGCCCAGAGGATGAGTTTCTGCAGAGCAGCTGCAAGGTTTGGATGGACACTGCCCTGACCACTGGTCTAACACTGGGACTTCTCCCACCTATTTCAGTGCCTTTCCACTCCCCAGACCTGGAACCACCCACTGCCCTGGGCTGAACACCGAGCCTGTCCCCGCAGAAGGGAGGCCAGAAGGGAGATAAGTAGCTTCGGAGTAGAAATATTATCCAGGAAATAGATTTCAAAGAAGTATTAGGTTCCATGGGTATCATTTCACAGAATCTATGTTTTTCTACTATAGATAATACATTATACTATCCGGTGTTATCTGTTACATAGCCTACATGTGTTATTTTATCACAAGGACTCATTTTATACTAGTCATAAAGTATTGTAGCTGTTAGTGCTCGGTGCACAAGATATCTGATATTCATGATCACTTGATATATGACAATAAAGTAACTTCAATAAAGTAATTTTTTTGTTTCACTATCTCACGGCAATGTTTTACACCGGAGAATATGCCCCTCTCATCTCAGATCTCACACTTTTATTTGTGTATAGGTGTGCCAGTTTTCACAGGGCCCAGTGATTTCCTGCCTGCCTGTTACACTGCAAAGACTTCGAGTTGCTGAGCAGTTTCAGACAAGGAAAATCCTGCTGTGTATTTTTGTGGGCATTTCTGGTTTTGAAAACATAGACAGCTTTACGTAGCACAGGGTGACAAGTGTTCCACTGGAACAGAGGGGGACATTTTTCTGTCATAAAAGGGGGGGTGTACGTCCTCTTCAAAGGCTGGGGGACAACAGCACCTCCAACCTGCTGGAGAGGGCCTGGGCTGAAAGAGCACAGGAAAAGGAAGGAGAGGAAAGGAAAACAGTATTTTGCTCGTGAGGCACTGCCGTAAGAGATGGACCATCCCAGGCAGCCAGGCTGCAAGAACAGGCTGGTGGGAGATTAATTAGGTGCCAAAGGCAGGAAGGCCCACTCAGAATCCCTTAGCAAGGTGAAAATAGACTAAAGTGATGGAGCATGGCAGCAGCAGAAGGGAAGGAAATGATTTGCACTTTTCCATCAGGAACATAAACCCCCAGCCCCGCTGCAGCTCCTGCCTCTCTGCTCGCCACTTCCATATCACTGCGTACTGATGAGAGAGCTCTGGCTCTCGAGATTTAATTTACCACTCTGGTAACTGACTGACTGAATACTCTAAGAACCTTCCTCCAACTGCTACATAAAATAAACCCATCTTTCCTGCTAGCTGAGATATAATTTCAGCAACGCTGTTCTGTACATCAGCTATCTTCTGATCAGAAAGGCCAACAGTTTATTTAGATGTTCTTTTCCCACAAAAAAAGAAGTTGATATGAAGGGTAGAGCATCACCCTGTTTTTCATGGGAGCTCATGTTTCTATCCAGTGGTTCAGGTTTATCTACATTAGAATAAATCTGCAGCAACATTCACTATCTAAGTTTTTCTTTTCCATTGTGAACACAGCCTGATGGATATAAACCTCCCCATCCCTGAACATTCCAGTTCAGAAGACAGAGGGAATCATCCATGAATAGCAGCTTAGGCACTTGCACAATTGTTGCTGCCTCTATGCAGTGACAGAGAAAGAGGTCCTGAATAAATGATGTCGCAGCAGACATTGTTCAACAGCTCAGTATTTTGCAGACCATGTTCTGAACCTCACCTCAGATGCCAGTTCCAACCCTCATCACTCACCTGTGTTATTGCTACTTTTTCAAAATAAAACATCAGTTAACACCACATCTTCTTGGCTCATGAATAATTACCCTCAATGTTCCCTTTTGCTCTCCAAAGTCAATTCCTTCCCTTAAATCCAGGTAAGTTGACAATGCCCATCAATAAATCAGCCTTCATTCTACCTCACCAGGTTTTGAATTTTCTGAAGAGTTTCAAACACGGACGGATCCTTACAAAGAAGCACACCTATTCCATGAATGCTGGCATTTCAATTCATCACACCGTTATTGAGATCACTAACTCAAAAGTAATGGGAAAATTTTACTTGCTCAGTTTTTAGAGACTTCTCTTTCGAAAATCACATCCCGGAATGGCTCATTCAAATTCCGAAGGGCTTTCAGTAAAACTGCATTGAAAACAGAAGATACAAAACATTTCCACTTACATCAGACTCTGCTGAATATTCCCAGGCTGCCTCCTCTAATGTACGACAGCAGCCAAAAAATGCACCAGTTACATATTCCATCAGCAATGGAAAAGAAAACACAGGGAGTGGGGGAGATTCCTCTTCCCTGCACACCTCCCACGCTGCACAGAGCAGTCACAGCCCAGCAAGGACATCCAGCTGGCACAGCCCCATGGGCACATTCCACAACTGCCTGGTACAGATTCACTGCCCGAGGCCACACAGGATTACACGTGGCCAATTCTCTTTATTTAAAAGTGTTTTTAAAAAACATCCGACACCCCACACACGCACCTGGCAATCCTATGGAATCAGGACAAGCCCTGCCTGCTTTCCTGATATTTTTTTTTCTTTTGGTTTGTTTTTTATTTTCTTTATCCTTTAAAGCATGTGGTTTCTAAGTTCAGCTTTGCTGGAAAAAACTGGGGGGAGCGGAGGGTGATGCCACTTCAGGGATTAGTTAGGTAGTCATAATTACTTCTTTTATTGCTGTGCCATATTAAATCTTAGTTCAAGCATGGTAATTAAAAGTACCTATACAGCCAATCGAAATTAATGAGATTTTAAGCATGTTCTTTGGAGTCAGTGCCTCTACCAAGCACCTTCTTACATGCCTTCCAGAGGAATTCATTAAATGCACAGGCACTCCCAAACTGTACTATCTTTCCCAACAACTGCTCTCTGAAATCATCCCAGGGAACAAACACCAAACTAAACTCCCTCTCATGTCTGCTGAATAACATTCTGCAGGGAAATTGCACCTGAAGGTCACCCGTGATGAAGGTGGACACAATATTTCTGAGGAAGTTCTCTGAGGACACACCACGACCTCTCTCCAACCCTGTTACTGTGATATAATTCTAACAATTAAAAGGAGAGTATTTTTAACAAAACCAAATCCTATCACTTTCCCATTATATGGCTTTATCTCCAAAATGTGTTTAAATTAGGCACAGAACTCTCCCAGCCAAGATCAATGGCCAAGTATAGCAAATGGGTTGGCTTAAGACATTAAAATGCCAGTTTGCTTTATGCTGTTATAAATGCATCCTATCATGTCTTTACATTTTATGACCTCTATTTTATTTCTAGGTAGCTTCACATATGACACATCCAATTATTCATGTCAAGAATGTAAAACTACCAGTATTTCAGTAAAAAGTGCCTACCATCATTTATGACAGGGATTTTTTTTTTTCTTGACCCATTATTTCACTAAATGTAACACATTTTCTATGACATTGACATGTGAGGACACTTCCTCTATAAGTACATTTGTCTCTGAAAAGATACATGACAGGATGATTCTGTCAATACGAAACACTTTGTTCAACTATTACTTACCTTCAATACAATGGAGCTCTCCTCAAATTGTGAACATTCATTTGTGTCCACTTTCAAACCAGTGTCTGACACTTGGAAAATGCAGTGCTAAAGGACATATTACTACTATTTGAGTGACATTATAAACACTTCTCCTCCAGTATTTAGAAATGCTTCAAAAGAAAATACGAATTTAATTGATTTCTATGTTATTTATCTTCATACTCAGGACTGGTGGAACATTTTAATCTCTGCAATCTGCAAAACAAGGAGCAGTCCCCCAATTTAAGAGAGGTTGTAGGTCAGAGGTTTCTCCAGCCAGGGTCAGTTTGCAGTTACTCCTGAGTTCCCAGCTAGGAAGGCTCAGCCAAGGAAGAAAAGCCCCCAAACATGATAGAAATGTTAATATTTTCTAGATTTATAAACAAACTTTACTCATCTGACTGAGCAAGTTTGTAAGTGTGCAATAAAAAAAAATCCTGTTTCATCCTCTTCTTCGACCTCAAAAACCCCCGAGACCTTTGGAGTCCTGCTGTTAGAACACAGAGGTTCTGAATGGACCAAATTACATCTTTTAATGAAAAGGACGTAAATCAATGGCAACAGTTCCATTTTTGTCCTGCCTGGTGGGTTTGGCAAGGTTGCAGCAGTAAACCTCTCCCCCCACTCCAAACTCTCCCATTCCCTGGCATCCCCTCCACGGAGGTGGCACAGCATCCCTCCCACTGACTCATTTGTGTGCTGTTAACGAGCTGCTCTGTCAACGGCGACACCTAAACAGAACAGGAAGGCTATTTTCCTGGGCTGGAAATTTATTTCATCTCCAGGGACCCTGCCTCCTTACATATTTTGCTGTTCTAAAAATTACTTCGTCCTATTTCTATAACTTGAAACAGCCTCTTTGGCAAATAATACGCAGAAAGGGGAAATTGAATGTACCTGAGAACAAAAAATACAAGGAAAAAAAAAAAAAGCACAAGCAGAACAAAAAAAGAGGGCAATGCATTATATTAAATTAAGTCTGATAGCTTGAACTTCAGATCCAGTGAGGTCTAATAGTGAGGGACATTTAGAAAGAATTCCCCTAATAAATTTATAATTAACCAGCAGAAAGCAACGCTCCGGTCAGACTTCTATTCTGTGGTGAAATTAGATAACAGCCAAATAATCACAGCCCTCGAAAAGTGCATCCTGCGAGCGCAGGAGAAAGAGGCTGCAAAACTTCACGCCTGCCATTGGGATTAAAATGCTTATTTGCCTCAATCCCCTGTAATTTACGTCACAGAATATGCATTAGTGGAATGGCAGCCAATTATACCAGCGTGTTTATTCCTCCGGCAGAGCTCTGTGTTTGCTGAGCACGTGGGAACTCCCACTGCCAGTGGGACACTGAGAACTCCACAGAGATGAAGCACAGAGGGAAAAACACCCTCGGGCAAAAAAAATAACCCCACAAAGGTTTTGAGGCCACGCTGGTCACTGCGGTGTCGAGCACGGCCCTGCCTGCCTGATCCAGCCTGGGGAATGATAAGAACCTGTATTTTCTACTTACAGTCCCTGAGCCAGTTATAAGTTTGTGCACGAAGGGCACACAGTGCTGGGTTGGGTTTTACAGGACCAAAGACTCTCCCCGGTGCCACAACTGCTGAGAACTCCCTGACACCAGCAGGCAAAAAACCAAATATAACCCATTACCTTTAGTTGTGAGTGATTCGAACACCATTCAAATGCCGGGTCAATTTTGACAAGCACTGAGAACAATAAATATTATTGGCAATAACTTCATATTTTTTCTGAGTGAAAAGCACAAATTAGTGAATTAATAATATTCAACTCAGTCTTTCATTAGAAAGTGTGAAAACTGTCAATAATTTCTCCCTTTTTATTGGCTTGAAACACGAATAATGAATCTGCTCATTATAGCACTGAAGATTTATCCTCTTAATGTCTCACATTTCTTTGAACAAACAAAATGTTGTGTAAGTATTATTATCTGTATTATCTTCTGCTTCCAGATAAAGGGGTTTTGGTGTGAAGCTTAATTTTTTTTAAAAGGAGAGAGAAAACAATAACACATAAAATCTTAAGAATGGCTTATAGTCTTTTTGCTCTAACTTTCCCCACTAGCAGTATGATTTTATAGCAATATGATTACACCAATCGAATCACGGTGTGCACCCAAAATAAGTGTCGCTGGCTGAGAAGAGCAGAATGCACACTGACAGGATCAGGCAGATTTCCACAGCAATACAGTGACCCGTAGAGTCCTTTAAAGATGTGACTGGAACGAAGCACACCTTCAAATGTAAAGACTTGCTCAAATGTTCAGCTGAACCGGGAGCAGAAGATACATCACTTTGCCAAACTGAGACTGAAAATAGCAACAGAAATTAGCACTTCCACAGCTGTCTCGGAGACACCAACAAGTGATTGTCCCAAATTGAACAGCCATGTTGTCACGTGCAGCTGTTCTGGGGTTCTGCAACAGAGCACACACATTTTCACACCCCAATATGCTCTTCTTTCCCTCTTGGGCTCAGTTGAACCCTGTCCCTTGTCAAGGCATCTTTAGAATCTCACTAGTCAACACCTGATCATTGGCAGCACGGGGCATTTTCCAGCTCGTGGCAACAGCTGCTGCAAAAGCTCGCTTTCCACTGAAATTGGGCTCTACATCAATTTTGGTAATTTATTCCAGCTACTTTAGCTTGAACGGAAGCCTGTTACTTACAATCCAGATTTTTCAGAAGCAAGATGCATTTTTATATGCTTCGAATTTTGGATTATTTTTCATTTGAAAAGGATAATGTTTTCCCGAGGTTAGAATTAGGTCAACAATAGGACTTTGAATGTCATGGAGTTGGAAGAAGATTCAGGCATTTATTAATACTAATCCAAAATGTAGATCTTGAGCACTTTTTTCGAGGCCCATCTTGATCAAACACAGACCAAGTCCATGACAAGGTCTTGCTTGTAAATCTATGTAAAAGAACAATGTGTGGGCACGATCCAAAGTGCTTTTATCCTGACTTACTGAGTAATTCTCTCACCCAGAAACAGTCCATTTGTCAACACTACCCTACGAAGTCAATTTAGGGGGCATTCCCAGAACACCTGCAACACACACCGATGGGACCTGGGCCCCAGAGAAGCCGCCCTGGCAGCCACTCCGAGCACGATGCAGGAGCACACACCCCACATTCCTTGAGCACACTTCCACATCCGGGTTAGTTCTTCCCTCTGCCTCAGGGAAATCAACACCCACGTGATAAACCATCCCTTCGTGGCCGGGACTTTCGAACTTTTTCATCAAGTCTTGTCCATGCCCCAAAAACCAATTCTGCCCGCCCAGAGGTGCCAGCACTCAGAGAGACAAGGTCTGAGGTGGTCCCCATGCAGGGTCAGCTCCTGTATCTCACTGTTATTGCATAAATTGCCATTTGGACAGGGACTAGAACCTGACCTGCTCTTCACTGAAAGCAGAACCACCTCCTCCAGAGTCCCCGACATCGGAGGGACGGGGTGATGCCGACGTGACTCTTTGACTCTAACCCTCGCTCAGCGGTTTCTGCAAACCAAGTTTCCATAAGGGACTTTTCTGTGGGACAGCGAAGACAGGAGCACCAGAAATCATTTATTGAAAACCATAGCCTTATTTTATTAAACAATTATCTCCTACCCCCTCGAGGCATACGGGTAGGAGATAATCAGATCAGCGCAATCTCAGTAATAATAAAATCACTCTAAAGCATTTAAGCTGACATTAAACACTGCAGAGCGAGTCGGAGCGTGTTTTCTGCTCAGCAGTTCTGCAGCCAAATAAGCAAAGCCTGGCTCCCTGGTGACAGTGGGTTATCCTCAATTATCATACCAGCTGACATCAGCACTGAACTCCTGTCCTGTTTTCACAGTCAATATGGAGCTGCCATGATCTTATTATTTTGTCTTTTTTGTTGGTTTTTTTTTTCCCCACAAAAACTTTACCTGCAAACCTACTGTCTTTTTGGGCTAACCCCAAACAGCGAAATCCAGATGCCTCATTTCCTCCGAGGACTTACTGCTGTTGATTGTGAAAGATAACAGCATAGACATATTCTGACGGATCGCTGTCAAGTGATTTAATTTTTTGTGTGTGTATATTAATGCTTACGTTAGAACTAGTTCTATTCGAGCAGGATATTGTACAGTTTTAGGCTTTTGCTTTCAGATAAACTATTGTCATCTATAAAGACGACGCCAACTAAACTCAACATTCAGATCCCCTTTACAGTGCATTTCAACCATCGTGAAGAATTTCTTTCATTCTCTCCCTTTTTATCATTTATTTCACTCCTCTACATGATCACATAATAAAGAATATGGCATTATATGCACAACTACTGCCTGGTGAGACATAACACAGAAAATGAGAAATGCAACAATGAAAAATAAAATTTGAAATATCTTTACACCAGAAGACAAGATAAACTTACTGTGCTGTTTTGGAATGCACATTTTCTGTTGAATTTTGGTGTCTTACTGTGAGGCTGATCTGATCTATTTCTTCTGAAAATGCACTGACAATGTCATAAATAATTGCTTTTTATACGATTTTAAGTCTGTAACAGTATATAACAGCACATTTTAAAAACCCCCAAAAACCACTATCCCTGTAACACTAAAGCCTCAAATACCTCACCAAAGCCCACATCTAAAAAAAAAAAATAAATTAAAAATCAGCTGTTGGAAAACTACTGACAAAAGGGAAAAGCTGCGCAAGAACCATGGAGGAGACCAGCAGAATAATTATAGAGAATTAAACTATATCCATGTAGTCTTTATAGAACTGACTTAGGTCAGCCATTAGCCCCTCCAGAAAAAACCCAAAACAAAACAAAACCGACAAACACTTTCCCCCCCCAAACTCCAAACAAATTAAAAACTCCGTTATTAGTTTACCTCAGAATCCCTTTGCTGGCCTAAATTTAAAGTGATAAAATTCTATATAGGATATTGAAAGCAGTTCCAGCACTTCATAATTTAATTTTGCCACCTTCTTCATTTATTTTTAATATGTATTTTTAAATTTATTTTTCTTTTTCATCTTTAGTCCCAACCCATTTGCAGGAAGGCTCCTGTAAGCAGCATGGGTAGATCAAACCAGGAATTTCAGTCCTTGTTCTTTTTCAAATAAAACTCTTTTTTTTGTTTGACTGAACCATCAGTTGCAATAGTGCAGAGAGCCAGGAGAGCCTGGGCCAGGACTGTGCAGTGTAAATTAGTGTGCAATTACACAGAATATTAATGGGTGGGTTTAATCTCCAGCATGCAGATCCGCTGCATAAAATGCAGTGTTACCCTGGTTGTATGTTAGTTCATTTTCTTCCACTTTTTATATTTACTGAAACTTCTTCAGGCCTATTAAATGAGCAAATCCTTTTTGAAAACACTACAACAAGGCTGAAACGCAATAAATATAAGCACTTTAATATTTAAGTGAGGAAAATGAATTTCAGTGTGTTTTCAAATTGGTTTTTCTTCAGTGCAGAGTTTCTTTATTTGTCCAAACAAAATGGATTTGAGTGGGTGGCAGCTTTAAGGAGTTCTGCAGCACTGTTCAGTGGCTTTGTGAACTTGGGAAGGTATTATGAATAATGGATTTGCCGTGCTCTTAAACACGGAGCCACAACAAAAACAATGGCATCGGAGGTTTTCTAACAAGCAGCTGCTGGAAGAATAAAGAGCCGGGCCCACTGACTGCAGCTGCAGGTGGGTGTTTGCTGAGATCAGTGTGGCAAAGCACAGGACTGGAGATGTGTTTGCAGCAGGAGAGCTGCTCAAACACGGAATGTGGAGAGCAAAATTCCCAACGATACCTCCCACCACTCTGAGCTGCTGTTTTCTTACAAGCCCATTTTTATACTGCACACTACCCATTTTTATCCTCCACACTCCCCCAAAGAGAGCCGGAAAGGGGCTGGATTTCCCTTTGCCAACTGCTGGAGGGAGAGATTAACTTGAAACGCATGCACAAAATACAAGAGTACAGCTTTAGTGTCCTCCTGTTACAGGTCTGAGTGTAACTCTCAAGGGGAGAGAGTCCTTTACTTTATTTAATAATTAATTTAAAAAACTTTAATTTCATCAGTAGATTACTCAATCTTAAGCAATAATGGAAACAATACACAACCACTTCCAAGATAAATAGAATATAAATGAATTTGAGAAGTGTACACCTCATTCCTTTCGAAGTGAATCTGGCCTCAGTCTGATAGAAAATCAGACCACTTTGGGACATTTAATTCCTTCCTAACAGTGGGAAAGTTTTCAGTGCCCGATACAGGGGGACTGGAAAATGGAACAATTTCTTTGAGGACTGGACACCTCAGAGAGGCGGAGGGAAGGATATTTACCTATTGAGGTGGGATGATCTGATGCTCATTTTCTCCCCAAACTTGCCAATGCAAAAGCCTCTCACCTTGCACACAAAGGCAGGTGAAGCTGTTCCTCCTGTTGGTATGTCTAACACCGTATTGAAGAGAACCTCAGTAATCAGGGTGGCAAATTCCAGCCCCCAAAGCCCAGCTGGGGTATTTGATAACCAACATACTGGGACTCGCCAAGATTTTAACGCCTGCATTGCAAATCTAAAGGCTGTGACATCTTATCTTGTTGCACACAGCAAAGCTTACTTCACGCTGTTGCTGAGGGTGCTGAATATGGAATCATTGTCAAGCCATGACTGATAACCCAACCTTAAAAGGTTGACACACTTGGAATTAGGTTTTCAGCCAGTGCCAGCTGCCAAACTCACACCCAGGGTTGCATCCCATGTCCTCAAACCTTTGTCTTCATCTCAACCATCCAAACACAGTTAGCTCAGATCTGTCCTCCTATGAAACCAACTCCGATATTAAATTTAAAAAAAAAAAAAAATCTACAAAAAAGCCTCTTAAAATTGCAGATCACATACAGTATTTTTAGGTTTTTCTCTTTGAATTTCAGAGAAGGGATTCAAGTACAACTTCAACTACGTTCACACTGTGCAGCCAACTCACATGCCCTTTATGCAACAGAAACGCTCCATGACCGTCTGCTCTGTATTAAATAATTCACAACTTTCGTTGACATTTTACTGCAGTCCCAATATTAAGACTGCATTATCTAGAATGTTTGGTTTGGTGACAGAAATAAGTTTGAAAGAGACACTAAAATATAAAGAAATTCATTGGTTTTGCAGCAAGTGGATAATTCCAATACATATTTAATAGGTTTCCCACAGACACAGAGCCTTTGCAGGCTTTGAGTTCAGTAAATAGATGCATAAAAATTGTCTTGCAGATGGTGAATTGATTCCTAGCTGGGAAAGATATTGGTCGGCCTAGAACAAGGTTTTTGTGTGATGTGTCTCAATTCACATCAGACAAACTCCGCTGAATGTGGAAGCGCCGAAGGGAAACTGCCAACATTTTTGCTTTCTTCCTCTTGATCTTCGCCTCCAGGAAGGTGAAGATCCCCTTATTTTCACGAGAAGTATTACTGTGGAACTAGTTCACAGACTTCACCACTTGGAGCATGTAGATATGGGATTTGTAGCTCTTGAAGTCTGCTCTGAAGATTCTGAGATCTGTCTCAGAGAATAAGCCACAGAGGGTCCCAAAAGAATTGTATCAGATGTATGCGGTCCAAGCATTTAGGGGGATTTAAGGTTTAGGACAGAAACGAGCCCCAGGTTTTTGAAACCTGTCACAGAATAAAAAAAAAAGCACTACCGGGCTGGAAACAGCATTCATTCACATTTTAAGGAGGTACAAACACAATTCAGTGTCTTCCAACTTCAGTAAGAGACCCGGGGCACATTTGTTGTATGAAAGAAGTAATTGTTTAAGGATTAAGGTGTGACTTGTGCTCATTTTCCAGCTGAGGCTCATCGAAGATGAATGTAGTTGGCTTTGACAGGATACACTGACAGACAAGTAGAGTTACAGCTTTTGGGAGAGGGAAGAATCTTGCAATACAAGGTTTTGTGTAACGTCTGAATCCATTAAAAAAAACTATAACAAGGAAGAAAAAAGAAAAGAAAAACAAACCCCCAAAGCTTCTCTCTCTCACACACACAGCTCTGAAGACAACCTGGAGCCAGAGGACATGAATTCAAACAGGAATTTACATGTATCAAGACATCCATTACAGCAGACTTTTCTTTTGAAATCAAAAGACCAATTAAATTATTTCCAAACCAGAGGACAGCAGTTCACCATTCAGGTGGATATGCCTGTCGGAGCAGGGCTGCTTATGAATAGTAAGAAGTATTCCCGTTCTTGTTAATTCACGGGGAATACAAGCAGGGGAACAACCTGCAATTACCTGTGCTGCAGCACCCTGTGATTTGGGGCAACTGCACCTCCCCACGGACCACAGGCTGTCTGGGTAACAGCTGCACTAACTGGTACTGACAGGATAGGGTTGTGATGATGGAAAGACATCATTTTAATGAACTGTTGTCCTCCCCGAATCCCGTAATAATATCTGACAGCTTTCACTGCTCTATGAATTACTCTGCTGGTACAATTCATTTCTGGTTTGGCTGAGATACCGTAAGACAGCATTTCTAGGAAAACAGGTCAGGTAAAGAAAAACCTGCCAGTACCGAGTGAACGTAACCCTGAGGAGGAAGATGATAATGAGCCTGGATACAGAGTGAAAAACAATACTGTGACTTAAATCGTGCTGAATGTCTCCAGTGCTGATCCCCTGCATCTGAATGCTGAATGTAGGACAGAGGAATCACCCCGTCAGGATCTGAATAACATCCTGCAGGAGCCTCAGTTACAGTACCCGCACACTTGCAAATAAGACAAGGAATTCAACTTGCACATTGTCAAAGAGGGAGAAAAACAAGCCCTGAGGGACAGCTAGAACATAAAAACCCCCAGTTGCAGCTAAAATGTTTTTCCAAGCCATATTGGATGCTGAAATCATGGACGCAAGGAAACTCCTGAGACAGGCAAAGGATACAACATTTCATGTAGACCAAGTGCCACTTTGTCCACTATCCTTCCATCAAAGAAGATGGAAATCTCCTGCAAGTAACTACTGCAGAGTCCAGGTAAGCCTACTAGAAATACCTGCAGAACCCAGACGTCTCAGAAAGCAGCTCCATTCATCACGTTAGTTTTAAAAAAAATAAAGTAGTAACTTGATTTTTTTGTTGCCCCTCCATTAATCAAAAACTGTGCCGAGCAGTTCAAGACCAGTAGCAGAAAGCAAAGTACTTACATTTCTGTCTATTCAATGCTTTTGGAAAAAAACCCAATAATAATACTGTTAGAATTATTAAAAAAAAATAATTACTTTAACCACTAAGAAATTCAAATATGCTTCTCATGGACAGGCCAAATTACCACATGCAGTTCCAGTAAAAGCCACAATGGCCACCAGTACAAACATTTCAGCAGAGGCCACACAGTTTCTGTCATGTTTAACAACGTGATTAATAATCATACGAACATCTATTTCTCAAGAATCTCTGTTACTACTGAAAATCCAATTCTGATTTTCTTTCTTCTCACCCAGCAGCAACATTTGAAGACAACCAATTTTGACATTTTTTTAATGCCACCAAGGAATGGGAGGTTTTACTGACGGCTTCAGCAGTAACTCACCCTACGGCCTCAAGTAAAACCCTTCACCTCTTTGTTGAGTTTCACCAAAAGTAAATAATGGTTTGACTTGCCCCATTCAGACCTTCCATGGGAATTAGGTAAGAGTTCTCTGTCCTTTTTGAATATAAATGTGACCATATTAAACATTTCTCATTATTAACGCCTGTTGTCTCGTAGTAACTCTGTAACATGATTGAAATTTAAGTTTCCAACATGGAGTTCAAGCCACACTTCCTGTAAAGTTTTGTACTTCAAGATTTCTCTTTTCCAGGACTGCAAAGATTTAGCTCTATTTTCCCCTTAACAGAATAGCCATGCTTTGGATGTCATTTTTTCCCTGATAATTCGCATCTTCAAATTGATTTTTACAATTGGCTCTCTGGGAATTACAATGACTAGGTTTTAGATTTTCCTGGTCCTGAAAAATGTGTTATGGAACTGTGGCTTACTTATTAATCCAGAGAACTTGGGCACAGGCCTCGTTTGGCTTTGAGGGATTAATAGCAGCTTGTCTCCCCAGCACTCCTCAGGGGGATTCCAAAGGGAATTCTCCTTTATCAAAATTGCCAACGTTTCCTGCTGCACTGTCAGGAGACACATTACAAAGTACCCAAAGATGGTCCTACCACATTTCCTCAGAGTTCTTCTACCTGCCTTCTAATTTCCTGGAGTGCATTTGTCTCCTCTGAAAATAGATTAGCTTCACTTTTACTGGAATCAATTAAACATGGTATGTGGCCAGAAGAGCTTGTGGCTTCTGTCCCACTGAGAAGTGACTCAGACAGATGTCACCTGGAAAGGGCCATTTGGACAAGGGCTGGCTACACACCCTCATTCTCATTCACAATGTGAAAATACGGCTCCATTTTCAACCTCGACAGCCTTTATGGGTTTCTTCAAAGGAGATTTTACAGGATCCTGATACGGATGCTTTTGGTGCATTTGGTGAAAAAAGTAGCTACAAATCTGATAGTAAATATTTCATTTAAAGCCTGCCCTTTGCCTGAGGGAAACAGAAGAAAAGGAAACAGGGTATGAATGTCAAGGCTGCCAGGAGAAGCCAGGCTAAGCCCTGGGCCTTTCCACACTTGCTCTGGTGCTACAAGGCAAGGAGTTTGACTAGTCCACTTGGCAACTCAAGCAACATTAAATTATTACTTTATTGAGACTAAAGCAAAAATAATCCACCCCAAACTATAACAGTGGCTTAAAATAAACTTAATCGTGTCTTGTGCTGCAGACCATCAGGATGTGTGAAAGAAAACATGCAGGACCATCACTGCATGGTTATCATTCCAAGGACAACTATAACGAGGAGGGGCTACTAATTAAACAAAATCCATCCCTGCTTGGCTTCTGCAAACTATATACTAACCCTAAATTTCCCCAAATTAAAATGCTTCTAGTGAGAAGAAACAAAACTATAAACAGCAGTTACCAAGTGGAGAGAAGTTACAACAGGGGCCGAGAATTTTAGGAGAGGCTTAAGAGAAAAAGAAGGAACTATTTAAATAAAACAGGACATCTGACACTTAGGTAAAGAGGTGAAACTTCCCAAAAGGTGTCGACAATTATTTTTGTGTATATTTCAAAATAAGTAAGAGAACACAGTAATGCCCTACTGACAAGGTACTGTCTTGGAGGTTGCACAGGACAATTAACAGTGATCATGACAGATCAGTTACTTCTAAAATTTGCACCCGAACAAATCCACCAACAGACACTTGTAATGACTGAAGATTGATGTAAATCCCTATTTTAGAATTTGAAAATATAATCTGACTATAGGAGAAATTTCCACGAGCTACACAAAAAATGCCGTGTTAAATGGAAAGGAAAACAAGCAAGTGATGGATTATAGACCAGCAAACAGAAAGCAGCAACGGCTCCAATCCACAAACATTTCTTCACCCTGGGGTCTGTTACAGGACAGCACAATTGCATTTCTTGCTGGCCTAATTTCCTGTATTTTGTAGTACTGAAAGGAGCCAGACAGAAATGAAGAACTGGTCTAATGACTGCATAACAGATCAGCTGGAAGAAAAAAATTCTAAATATTCTGACTTTGCTGCAAATAATTTCTCAAGCTCAAGGCATAAATAACAACATTTGCATTTAACATACAGTATACAGTATATGTTTGCAAAACTAAACCACCGCCTGTGTTGACATGAGAGATACCATGCTCAGCCTGATTTGCATATCAGAGATCAGGCTGTAAATCTCTGATGATATTTACCATTGGGTAATTGAAATTAATCCTGCCAAAATGACTTTGACAGCCCTGAATTTACAGCCTGAGAAAACAGCGCTGGAGCTGCCCCTGAGCCAGGGCCATAACTGGCTGTACATCTGCAGCCCTTGCTGTGCTCCTGGAGAAAACCCCCTTCACACACTGGGAGCCTCTTCCTTTCTTCCCCAGCTCCGGGTTCAGGTTGATTCCCATAATCATGAGGCAGTTGGGATGACTTTGAAGAGAACAGACATGCCTCTGTTTTGCTGGTTTGGTTTGGGTTTTTACAACTTTTCTAACCATGGCAGGTACATTAGTTACCCTTCCAGTTTATATTTGTGAATAATATCCATTGCAAAAGAAAATGACAGTAAAAAAATCAGAAGGAGTATACCCTTCTAAGAAAACAAAATTAAAATATTTAGTAGGCAGAATTTTCTTATCATTGGCAAAGAACTACATAATTTATTAAAAGTGTTGGCAACCTTTTCCAATTTAAGAGATGTTGCATCTTGTATTCTCTGGACTTCAATAACAGATCTGATGATGGACAAAGTTGCACCTTGGGTTTTGGTGCTAAAAGATAGCAAATAGCCTCCTGAATTTCTTGATACCAAATTTTCCACTGAAAAGAATGATAAATAGTTTTCAAAACCAAAGTTCATACATAGAAAAGCGTGTTTTTAATGTATAAAAGTGGCTTTTTTTTGAAGCCTGAAATAAAAAGCCAGCTGCCACCCATTACAGAAATGGATGCATTTTTATTTGTAGCATTTATGTACAACATAGCTCTTCTAGAAAGGTGGCAGTGATAGCTTTGATATTCATCTTGCTTTTCTCCCCCTACAACCTGCTGCTTTTCCAGCACTACTCCAGTTGAAAGCAGGCATCCATCCAATTGTGTAATACTAAGGAAGAAAGACAGCTCGCATTTGTAAGATCTTGATTCCTTGTTAGTGGAAAGAATAAAATCACGAGATTAGCTGTGATCACTGATTATTATCCTCCCACAAGTGTGTCATCTTGTGCTGCGTGCCCTGCTCGGAGCTTGTGTCAGCTGGCAGACACCTGGAGAGGGACAACGCCGAAGGTGACAGCTGGATAAGCACACAGTCCGTGGGGATGGGAAGGAAAACAACTTTCCAAGCGTCACAAACCCTCGTGGAAGGGCTGTCCCACCTCCCCGCTCTGCCACAGGATGCACATCCACTGGTACCCAGCTCAGCTGCCTCAGAGCCCCAGCACAGCCCAAATTTCCAGGGGACACCCCAACAAACAGCTGGGATCAGCCAATTAGCTCGGTAATTAGTGCTGCCAAGCCGAAATTCACTGCGGGTCCTGTTGGAGAGCATCTCTGTATACAAGCACCAGCAAATTAACAATCCAACGGGCGCCATCGGCCTCATTAATCTGTAGGTCATTTTCCCTTATTTCCAAATCTTGCCACACGTTCTGCACGGGCTGACTTTGACCTGAATTAGCCAACGTGGGTGTAAGGCCCAGCTGCAGCTGCCTGTTCTGAAGTCAGGTCTTCAGGCAGGATGTCTCCAGCCTGAACCAGCCGCGTCTTCTCATCAAAGCCCCGCCAGCGAGACTATTTTATTCCCATACTCCGAATATTCCTATTCCAATCAGACTATGCCACGTTTTTCTGCCACCTCCTGCTGCCTTTAGCCCCTGAGATTTCTGCACAATCTCAGGTTTCAGTAACTCTGTGCCGACAACTGGCCTTTCACATCACGGCTGGGTTCTTACTGCCTTAATTTCAAATGCAAAATGCAGATCAGATAGACTGGAGGTAGAAATGAGAGCTGGTGATGAGTGGGAGGGGGAGGCAGGGGTTGGTGGGGAAGGTTTGCTTTGATCCCTTTGACTACAGAAGCCCCCTCGGTAGAGAGGGTATTTTCAAATGTCTACACAAAACCTCTGTCTATGCAAACTCAAAACCATTCTGACACAAAATTAAAGCTATTCTTGCCATTATTTCTTAAAGGTCATGAATATGTCCTCAAAAATGATCAAGGCATTAAATTCCTACCAGAGGTTAAGAAAAGAGGCAACAATGTATTAGATTTCTGGTGTTTCCATTTCTAAGGAAAACACTGACCATTAATTCTTACTACTCATAGGAATGGCAGAAGCACCATCTGTTATCAGAACGGGCTGACAATTTCTGTTACAAAACTCACTTCTCAGCTGTCCTGCACTTTGCCAGACTTTGTCTATGTTTTATAAATCGTTTGTCTGTGTTTTATAAATGGTTTGTCTATATTCTATTAAAGCTGAATATTTGTTTCAAGCTTTTAAGTAACTGCTCTCAGCCAAAATAATTCAGAATAATTCACGAAAGGATAGGTTTGTTATCCCATTTTGAAAAAAAGTTCGAAGAGTATTTAATGCTTCCTCAATTCACAGTTTTAAAGCAAGACTGGAAATCTGATACTGGCAGATTTTAATCAGCTCTCCAAAAAGTCTGGACAAATTACTACAGTTTGGAGAACCCCAACTCAGGGCTCACTGCAATTGCAGCAGACTAAGAGGGATTTAGGAGAAGGAACTGAAGAAGAAATTCACCCTTGCTTTTTCAGTGAAGTCTTGAAGGGCTATTTCATCTCATTTAGATGCAAAAGAAGAAAAAGACCAACAGGAAATTGAAAACCCCATTAGGACTGGATTATAAAGACCTGTAAGACTGTGGACTGGTGAAATTCAGGTGTTAAAAATCAGACCTAGTACAGTACAGTGGTGTCAGTGACAGCCCTTCCAAGTAATTCAGGCGTCCAGAAGACACACTTTGGGAAAAAAATAAAACCATTCCATTTCTTTAAGGTGTAAGTTCATCAAAACAGAATATAACTGAAGAAAGCTGAGGAACCAATAATTAACTGGTAAGCAGAAATACACTAATATGCTAGAAGGGCCTTCATAAAAATGCCATTGCCTGGATAATAAAGAAGGTATACATGGATTTACCAATCAAGAGTGACCGTGCTGAAACATATATAGTGATGATATATCTGTATATATATTTCCACTTGTCCAGCCTTAAAGTGTGTTGTGTACTTAGGAGCTAGAAATGCTATATAGGAAACTCCCTCTAAGTTTTAGGCAGTTACTTATTTAAATGACATATTGAAGCTCTTACCTTAAAAAAACCCCAAACCTCAACAACACAGAATAAGAGATGCCAAGTAAAAGCAAATACTTTAATTTTGGCACTATCTTAGGTCCTTCCCAGCTCCCTATGCAGTAAAGCCTTTAACTGGTGAATCACATCAAAGCCTGGTTTTTCCAGCACTCTCTTTAATTTATCTCCAAGCGATCTCCGCGAATCGATGCTAAATCGGGCTGAAACACAAGCCAGTGCTTACGATGCAAAGCCATCAACCCCTAACACAGATTACCCATTATCCTACCTGTTGACATCCCAGATTTTCCCAGTGCTGTCCATGGAGGCAGAGGCCACGAAGTCCCCAGAGGAATGCCAGGAGCAGCCCCGCACGCCACGGCTGTGTCCTTGGAAGGTCAGGATGCAGCCACGCCTGGAGAGGTCCCAGATGCGCACCGTGGTGTCCCCACTCGACGTCACCAGCTGGGTGCCACTGTTGCCAGGAAAAAAATGGCTTTGAGTGAGGATGTAGGTTGTCCTGGGTTTCTGCAGCTGAGTTTTGGTAGCGGGATGGGGTACAGGGGTGGCTTCTCTTAGAAGCTGCTCGAAGCTTCCCCTGTCCTATGGAGCCAATGATAGTCGGCTCCAGGAGTCAGCTGCTGGCCAGGGCTGAGCCAATTAGTGAAGCCTTAAGATTTTACGTATTTGTATATATTTGTATATATGTATATATTTTTGTATATTTTATGTAGCTGTACAGCTTCTCATATTTGAAGTAGCAACCAGCAGTTTCCACCTCTGTGGTGCATTCCTGTAAGGGTAAGAGAGCGACCAAAACATCTGATTTAGGACTCCTGCACCAGGACTAGAATAACAACAAATATTGTAGTCAAAACAAGAGAGAAGACCCATGAAGTTTGGAAAACCTCCAACCAGGGGAATGTGATGTGAAGAAGACGATGGTGAAGAAGCAAAGGGGTCCTGAGACCCCTGACTCAATTCTAGGAAGGTGTGCCAAGGGGCAGAGCCGAGGGAGGTTCTGAGAGTGGCACCAAGGTGGGATGAGGGTGGATGGTCCCTGGGTTGGATATAACCTTTAGTTATGGTAATTAACTAGTGTTATAAAAATAGGAATCACCTCTATGCTGTGCTCATGGCAATATACATTTCAGTAAAGAACTCCTCTCTGCTTTACCTCCAATTAAATTGCCTCGAAAGTTTTTTTCCACATTTTAGGCAACGTTAGAGATCACAGTAACGCCTCTGTGATAACATATTTAAGAACAGAGGGGTGTTGCACCAAAGAAATTCCAGAGAGGGAGAACATGGGCTAACAATGCAGACCCTGCAGCCCACAGAGGACCATCGGGGTGCAGAGACCCCCCTGCAGCCCACGGAGGAGTAACCCCGAGGGGTGGACTCACATTACAAGTGGCAGCAACAACCAACTGCAACCCCCATAGACAGAAGGAGGGGTGGGGGGAAGGTGAGTTTGTGTTTCTAAGACTGTTTTATTTCTCACTCTTTGGCTCTTATCCCATGAGTAATAAATTTAAGTATAATCCCACTTTGACTCTGTTTTGCCCGTGAAGATAGTCAGTAAGTGACCTCTCCCAGCTCTTATCTTCCCCTCTCTCCTCTGCCCAGTTGCAGAGGGGATTCAGTGGGTCCCTGGAATCTGGCCAGGGCCAGCCCATTACACAGGAGAAGATGTTTTCAAGGCACCCAGCAAAACAGTTTCACTCTGCATGGAAAGGCAGGTTAAGTAGCAACTGTTGATGTTACGCTGGAATACATGCAAATAAAAATCGTGTTTGGAAACATTCGTATTTTTACTTCCCCCAGTTTTCTGACACATCATGGATGAAGCGCTCATGTATGAAATACATCATCAAAAGAAAAGAAAAGGAGATAGGAAGTAGCTGTCTCCCACAGGACAGTAAATGCAGGTTCCAAAAATTACATTCCTGCTTTTTATAGTCGGTTTATGAGTTTATCGGTAAAACAACGTATGCCCAGGGAACTGCTTTCAAAATAGAATAGGACAGATTCAGGGAAGAATATTTTCTTCTTTCCCAAATTCATACCTTTCTACATGTAAAATATTATTAAAAGCATCCTAATGTTGTCTCTTTTAACTCAGTATAAACACTTTAACACATTCACTGTCTCTTGGGCTCATTGGTATGTTACATGAATGAAAAATACAGAGTTCGACTCAGATTTTTTTGCCAAATCTTCAGATAGAAACTAGAATAATTCCGTTTCCTTTAAGCATGAACACACGGCTTAAAGCTGAAAGTCCATCTGTAATGTGTTCTATAACAGCTACTAGAGGATTCTTAATAAAAAGAAAATAATAGGAACAAGGCTGTGGAGTGATTCCCTTGTAAAACTCTCCCAGCCCCAGTCTGTGGCTCAGTGTTTCTTTGTGCTTAACAAGCATCCACACAGTTTGATTTTTGAACATATGCAAACCTTTGGCACCCACAATCTCTTACAACAATGCATTCCAGAATTTAATTACGCATTGTGTGAAAAGCTATTTTGGGGTCTTAAATACCTTACTTCATTTCATGTGATGCTTCTAATTGTAAAACTGTGATTAAAAGTAAAGCTCAACTACACATTCAGCATCTCTAAAAGTGGTACCAGCTGGGGTGTTACAGGGCCCTGGCACCTTTTATTGCAAAGCTGAAGACTCCCAGTCTATCGGCTCATTCCTTATGCAGACAATTCCAGCCCTGGAAGCACATTCACCATCTCTCTCAGCACCTTTCCAGCTGGCGCTGAAGGAACAGGTACCCGAGGAAGGCACACAACAGCACAGAAAAGTTTCCTGGTTTATTCTGTGTTCTTTACATTCAATCAGCATTGTTGGCCCCACCAGAAAGAAAATGACCACAGCAGCTCCAAGATTTCTTTCCTGAGTACTTAATAACTAGTTCAAACCCATTCCTACCTATGAAAAATTAGGACCATTTTTTTCCTTATGTGCATTACTTTGTGTTCATCTGCATTGACTTTCATTTCCCACTTCACCATCAAGTCAATATTTGAGACTGGAATCTTCTCCTATAATTCTTCACTTGCTCCATTTTACTGCACTGGCTAATTGGCCAGCTCATCCACCTCATTCTTCTCCTCAACTTCCATGATCATCTTAATAACTTAGGCCCTAGCACACATTCCTACAGGACTCAAAAATTAATTTCTCCATTCTGAAAGTGACACTTTATTCCTATCCTTACACCAGTTTTTAAATTCACACAATAAGTTTCTGGTTTATTCAAGGCAGTTTTGCTTCCTTGAGAGTTTTTTGTCAAACGACCTCCAGAAAGAATTTAGTGCAAATCCAAGAGGATGAAATTCATGAATCTCCCTTGATCAGATGCTCAGCAAGCCCTTCAGAGAACTCCCAGCTGATTTCTGAGGCTAAATTTCCAAAGTCATGCTGATACCTCCCAGGGCTTCACTGCAATAAATGTAGTCATGTATCCTGTAATTTGGCCTCTTAATGTAATTTCTATCAGCCTTCTCAATGTGAAAGTTAGACCAATCTAGAGTGCCTGCACCCTAAACTCCTTTAAAATCCCAAAAAAAAGTTAATGCAGCCCTCCTGGGAATAATGGAGGTTTAATAAACAAACAAACAAAAAACAAAGAAGGAAAAATGTTTGGGGGTAATACACAAAAATACAGGTCAAAAACACTGAAACTGTAGTTTTCAGACCAATTTCTGCTGTTATCTCAGCAGCAGCAGTAAGACGACCTTGCCTCTAGGATCCAATAAACTCTGCTTTTATTTGAATAATGGCAAAGGTGCTGTCACAGGGGGTAGAAATCCTTCTCCCACATCTCTGGATATAAAATTGGGGGAAGTGAAACAGCTCAGGGGTTGATCCTGAGCACTACTGTAAAACCTGCAGCGAGGATATACCCAGAGATATTTAGTTCATTGCTGCAGTATATAAATAGAAAACAAAATAAACAAAAAACCAAACCAACAAAAGAACAAGGGAAAAAGGGTCTGGGACCTGGGGTGTCAAACCTCCTCTTTTATGTTCTTCCTCTCCTCCTTTTCCAATAGATGTCCACCAAATTGCTTGGTAAAAGTAGCTACGACGACAGCTTGAAATATGTGCATCATTTTCCTGATAGATCTTAAGGGGGAACTTGACATTATGAAAGATCACCTACCTAAGTTTCAGACTATTTTTAACACTTGTGGTTTAGGCTGCTATTTTTTTTTTGGTGAAAATATCATTATAATCTTCATTAAGGCAGTTACACCCCCATGCCTAAGACAAAGCTCTGAGAGATAAATGTCTCAAAAATGTTAACACAGCACAGGAATAACTCTGAAGCTCTTGTCAGGTATCCCAGAGCACAAAGGTTTGAAGCCTGAGTGGGGGTTTGGGGGAGACCCTAATTGTGCTTGGAATAGATGTGCTTTTGTTAACGAGACACCGGCACTTTTAATAACTCCAGCTAGATCTCGCTCTTGGAGACAGATAAAATTAGAGAAATGACAAATTATCATGCCCCTCATACATTTATGAAATAAGAGCTTAAAACAAATTCGGAGGCAGGTATAAAGTGGGACTGATGAAATCTGCAATTGATTCAGAGGGAAACATGCACTGCCACTGTTGGGAATCACAAAAAGAGATTTATGGCTTATACATTTTTTAATATATAATCCCCAAAATGCTACATGAAGAACTAGTTCCTTGGGCTGAATTTCAAGAATACACCATGCAGGCAGTGATGAAAATCTTTTAGAAAACAGCTATGAGCAGGAAGGTAGTTCAAGTGGATTCAATTTGGCAACCTGCAGCAGGGGAGGGAGTTACAAATGAGGCTTTAGCACTCCTTACACACCAAAGGAGAACAGAAAGGGGGATTGAAAACAAAAGCAGGGACAGACTCGCAGCAGAAGGATGGGCAAAATACTTGGGAAGAGTGGGCCCAAATGCTCAAACTCCCTGCAAGAGAAGCTCCCAAATATTCCCTGTGTGTAAGGAAGCACCACTCCACCAAAGCAGCAGGTGAGGACCTGCAATCAAGGATGTAGGAATTAGCAACAGCATTTCTGGGAAGCACCAATGCTGCTTGTGGGAACGATGGCTGCCAGAGCTGTTTCAGCACCGAGGAAATCCTCACCACACACCAGCTTTCAAACCACATAATGAACAAAAAAGCGCCGTGTCAAGCCCAGTCAGGCATCTAAATCATAATTCTGCTATTAGGGAAAAAATCCTGTCTACTTAATAGCTGATCAGTAAAGGCATACATTTTCTGATTTGAGGCATTTTTTGGTCCTGGGAGACAAAAGAAACACTCCAAATTCTAAACCAATGTTTTGTTCCCCACAGCTGCAACGGTTTTTTACTGTACTATTGCTCTCTATAAGATCACATGGGGGAGAAAAACAAATATGTCAGGAAAAGCAGCAGTTTTTAATGATGTCAGTTTAGCAGTCTGTGGTACCCACACAGTCCTCTACTTCATGACTGGTTTTCAAACAAAATGTATACTGATTTTTATATTAAAAACATATGGAAATGTGACATCAGAAGCTCAGACTTAATTACCAGCAGCTATATGCATAATCTCCATTTGAATTTAAGATTGATCACTAACAGGGAAATCTCCAACTAATCCTGTGTAGTGTGTACATCTAACTCAGAGGAGAATAAAACACTTTAATTGTTTCCTAACAAACAAATCAAAGAGCCAGACAACATATTAGGAGACAAGAAGGAGGTAAATCCCATCTTTTTTCTGTCACTTGAAACACATTCACAAATATGCAAATAACTCTGCCATCTTTTAGAAATGTGGTGCTTTTGTAAAGAACATAACAGCACCTTTGTGTACAGTGCTCTGTGGACTCTGTCGGTTTGGTTTGTGTGATCTGCCTTGGTCTGTTTTGGGGTTTGTTCTGGTTTGTTTGTTTATACCTATTTTCGATCAGACCAAAGCACTATAAGGGATGAAACGTGCTTGTACAGATTAAAGTATTTCTGGAGAAGAACCTTTCCAGTGTTCTAGGCCATGGTGAGTCGGTGACACCTGTAACGCCTGCCTTGTCTCTATGGATGGACCATTTCTTAACACTGAAGACACACAAAGTTCTACCTTTCAACTGATTTCAGGCATTCTCTACCGATGCTGTAAACCTGCCCTTCCAGAAACAATGAGAGTGGAAAAAACATTGGAAACGTCCCCACGAAAGGGGGATGGAACATTAACTTCTCCAGCCTTAAATCTTTCCTCCTCATATTCTGAAGACACACACACACACACATTTCCTTTCACTATGCCTTCCTGCTTCTCCCAGCTTTACTGTTCTCACTACAAGGTGCCTCTCCATTAACACTTCCCAAGCTGTGGACACATCAAGAATTGAATCTCATATTCAGCAACAATGTGAGCCTTTGGCACAGAGTAATTTTATAACATTTCAGGTGACAAAATACCTTTCTGGAATACCAGTGAAATGAAGGCAACAGCTGCCCATCCCTATAGTGCTCCCCTGTAAATACATCAATCATAACATCTGCAGTCGAAGTAGCTTCAGATATGACCCCTGGCTCAAACATTTCTGGTCCATGGCCTTAGATCTGCACCTCAAGCTGCTCCAAGGGAATTGCTCAGGTTACCTCGGAAGCTCCTGAGGAACATCGAGATAGAAAGTTCCTCTGCTTCCCAACATCAGCTGCCAAGCAGGACCGACCACGTGTTCTACCTTCAAAACTTCCAAGGATTGTCATTTTGCCTAAGCCAAAATAAATGATACAACCATCTGTGTCATTAGATTTACTATAACCTCCAGAGAGGAGACTCCTCAGCCTCCCTGGGCCACTGTTCCAGCACCCTGCCACCCTCCATGGAAGGAAGGTCTTCCTCATGCTGAGGCAGAACTTGCTGTGGTTTAGTTCATGGCCAGTGCTCCTTGTCCTGTCGCTGGGCGCCACTGAGAAGAGTCTGGCACTGTCCTCTTGGCACCCGCCTTGGAAATATTGATACGTGTGATGAGAACACACAGAGCACACACATGTGGGATGGTCCTGTGCAGGGCCAGCAGTGGCACTTGATGATCCTTGAGGGTCCCTTCCAACAGGGATATTCCCTGGGCATAGTCTGTGATATATAAACTATATATATATATCTCCATCCATCCCATAATATATATAAAATATATAA
>VWZG01008632.1:176501-189110 GCA_013396735.1 Grallaria varia
TCTATACAATATATAAAATATGTATTATATAAAATATATAATATATATTATAAAAATATGTATTATATATAACTATATAATAGATAAATATACAATGTATATAAAAATATAAAATAGGTATTTATATATATAATATACATATTCGTATATATTATAAATACATATTATTTCTGCAGGGCTGTGGACATGGCCAGAGTTCTGCACACAAACTGAGACACGGCTCCTCTCCTCAGACAGCTTCAGTCTAAAGCAAAAGGTGGGGAGCAAAGCCTTACACACGGTGCTGGTAAGTAACAGCTCTCACTGCAACACACTGAACCAAACTCAGTGTGTGTTCAATTTTGCACCCCAAAAGAGCCACAGCAAGAGGCAGGATCCGACCGCAGCTTAAACAACACAACCACAAATTGTAAACATACAGTCCAAACCATCACAGGATTAATGGTCTTTTGCCATGGCATTTGAAAAACACTTTAAAAATCAATATTCCAATTGCTTAATTGGAAAAATGATGTCTCTTTTATTTACCTCCATTCATGCAATTATTCTAAAGCAAAATTCTAAAAGCTTCTATATTATTTGCCATATCAGCACATATAGACCCTAAGCACAGCAAAGTACAAGGGAAGAACTGCAAATACTGTTAAAGTTTACTTGAATTTTGCTGACATTTTATGCTAAGCCAAAGAGGAAAAATATAGAAAGGAAATGCTTAGAAAAACTGAGTTTTTCCATGAAAAACAGAACTAATGAGAACTTAGTGCCTATGGAAGCATCTTTTGCCTCCTTGCTCCATACTCTTAGCTGCTGATTAAATAAATATATCAGGATTTGACTGATCCTTTGAGCTCCCCTCTCCCAGTTTTGCCAGAATTAGCCTGCAAATTACAAGTCACTTGAGAGCCTGGAAAAGGGCATGAGGATGGTGGTGGGGGAAATACATCCTTGTAAGCTTCATTTCTCTGGGAAGCAAGATTAAACGCAGCGATGCAGAGAGTGACACTCACCACTGGAGTCCCACCTTTGGGCACGAGAGCTGTATTTAAACATTCCCTTTTCCACTTGGGACCGAAAACAATGCAAGGGGTGGAATTAGCAAGCATCAGTTCGGCTCTGCTTTATTCTCCTGCTTTGCCACGTTGCACGTTTGTCACGGACCCCTCATTTCCTTCTCACTGGACAAGGCGAAAATTGGGCTGAATTTTAAAAAATGTCCAGGGTCAGCATATTATTAAAAAAGTTCCCACTAAAGCTGTTGAAAAGACAACAGGTAGTTTTTCCACACCGGGCAGGAGCCTCACACATTTCCTCCACAAAGGATGATGTGGATCCAACTCTCTGTGGGTACAAAGACAGACGGGACAAAGTCCTGCAAGGGGAACATACCGAGGATTACACGGAAACTGCATCTGGCTCAAGGCACTTGGAAAGAACAAGCAGAGTTGAGGAGGGTACCAAGACAAACCCTCAGAAATGCCTTTCCTATTCTCAGCCATTCCGAGGCATCCCCTGGTGCTCCCTGCTGGGGACAGGAGGACGGTCCAGAAGAATTTGGCACATGGAGCCACCCTTGGTCTATATTTGAGCAAAAGACTCAGCAGCAAAGGTTCTGTTTCTAATAGATTTTGTAACCTTGAAATAGACTTGAGATACAGTTCACTTTTTTGTTGCTGGAGTTCTAAGACTCATTAATTATTTACAGTGACACTTCTTATTAAAAACCCATAGCTTTTTTTGGTACCTATGGTTCATTTGGGGTATTGCTGTAATTATCCTCATGGACTATGTGTCTAAGACCCATTTTATGTAGTAATTGTAGTATGTTTCATCCTTCAGGATAATCTTAAGCCCCATTTTACTCATTTTATTAATAGACATAAAATGTCATTTATACAGAAGGTGAATGCCAAAACACCCAGCAGTAAAAATACAAAAATACCTTTTCTTTTTCTCATTTAACATCAAAGCTGAGAGAAAAAAAAATTAAATTTCAAAAATGCAAAATCAATTATAAACTGACATTCTACGAACCAAGGAGGCAGTTTCAAAGCAGGAAGCACAGCAATAACCAGCAGATGGTGAGTGGCACATGGGTTTTTGTCAGAGAAGAAAAATGCAACCATCCTGTAAAAACCTGTGCCATAAGGCTGTTGGCTGCAAATCTTCAACACTGTCAACGTGGAGCATGCCAAGTGCAAAACTCTGGGTAATTTTTCATTCTACATTACCTAATTGCTAGATCTTTTTATCATATTTCATGCTCATACCCCGACCCGAGCCAGGATAACTGGCTGTGACAGCAAGGGAAAAAACAACGAAAAGCAGGTTTTTGGCACAGCACCACTTGTCACTGCTTCTGGATGGACACACACCGGGAGCAGGTATCGTAAAAGTTGTAATATTTTGTTTTAATGGAGTTCACCTTCTTGATCAAAACTTCCTCGAGGCTACTTTGTACTTCAAGAGCAACAGTTTCACATCTGCAAAAATTTAAATATAACACGCTCCTACCGCCAAAAAAAGTCACCTCATGGCATGCATGAATTTTCAGACAACAACCCGAAGTCATTCATAAACAAGTTTCACCATAACAAGTCTTCCACGTCTTAAATAATTTTCCTTTTCTGATCTGAGCACTGGCAACAGAAGCTGCCATATCCAACCTACACAAATCCTGTTTCACTTGGTGCCTTTCCCACTGCTCTTACCTGTTCATCTCTGTCCCAGGGCACAATTATTCCTTTTTTTTCCCAAGGTTTTGGCCCACTCTGAACACAATGCTACATTCAGGATAATTCTAAAGATTTTCTGTTATTGCCACAAGGATTGCCCCAGTGCAGGTTACCAATCATGCACAGCCCAGTCAGGTTGGTCCCATCCAAATCCTGTGCCTTGCTAAGATCAGCCTGGTACCCCCAAAAAACATTGTGTTACCACTCACTGCAGGCCTGTCTCTTTAATGTGTAAAAACTGGGTCAGCTGCCATCGTGTAACGTGATTAGAAGTGGTTAAATGAGATCCTAAAATAATTTAGGCACCTGGTAGAAGGCAGGCTTTAGTCCATGTAAAATTGCCTTTTAGGAGGCTCTGGAAGTGCACCAGGTAAGGAACAGAAATGAAAAGGGAAAAGATAAGCCAGTTACAATACTTGGAGATGAGATGTAGCAAAAGGCCCGTCAGTGGGACAGCAGGCAACACACAATGCAAGGCTCCAGGCAAGATTGAGAGAGCAATGAGTTATTACCTTTTTAACAAGCTTTTTAATTAAAAAAAAATATGATGCCTTTTCTAAAAGCTTTCTGCCAGTGCATGTCCAGAATCCCATATTAAAATTATACACCCATTTAGCGAGGGGTAGGAGCATCCTGGAATCCACTTGGAAACAGGGAGCCCACAGGAGCCTCCTACAATTACCAAGGCTGCCTATGCTGAAAGAAAACAGTGTTTCTGGATCCAGTTGTGCCATCTTCCTGTAGAATGCTGCCAAGCAAATTTTCCTCCATTAGCTTAATGAGAAATAATTATTTTACCTGAAATCAAATATAACAAGCAAACATCGCAAAACAAACACATTTGCCAGAAAGGGGATCTATTCTGTACCATTCCAATCCTTTCCCCTCAGACAATGCCAATGTAAGTTAAAGCCTTCATATACACCATTATATTTTTAAAATAATGTATTTAGCCCACATAAAATCATGCACAGTACCAATCAATACCCATAACATACATTAAGCAGTGTGCTATTACTGTGTGGTACTTCATCTCAACACCCATCCCATCCAGCATGGGTCATTTTTCCTCCATTGGAATGACTCCAAACCCGCAAATTTTAATGAAGGGCTGTTGAAGTAGGGAAAAATCTAGTTTGGAAGGAGTTCAGATACATGAATTCCATGTACAGAACAGATTTATGACCTATATTAACAACGATAATCCAGTGTCACAGCTCCTCTGAAATGCAAAGTGGTGGATCAGTCGTTTCAAATCCATTACCATCCCCAAATGGTGGTCCAGTGATGTTTAATTACAATCAATAGCCAGTAATGAACCACAGTCATTAATCCCATTTGCATGTTTGTACAGAGCATCATTTTTAAGCTGCATATTTATATGTGGAGAGAGTTCAGTGAGTGCAGAGATTTCCCAGACTGTGGAAGCCTCTGGAAAGTTCTGCCCTGGGATTCGACCATTTCCCAGGCACCTGGAAGAATAATTAACTGGCATTGGGTAATGATCTTGACAGTGAAGGCCAAGAAAACACCCAGGGCATGCACTATCCCAGTGTTTGTACTTGGGACAAACAATGATCTCGCTGAGCCGTGCCCTGGATATGCAGGAACGTCACTCCAAGGCAGGGAATTAGTTACCGGAGACAGTGATCGGTAACAAGGTAAGTCCGAGCGTGGAGGGGGAATGGAAATGCTGAACGTGAGCAGAACCCTGGGGTGGTACAAGAAAAAGCAGGACACCAAAAAGAATACAGCCTTCCACCCTTTCTCTGCAAGGCTTTGAGTGAAAACTCCATGTGGATTCATGAGGCCACACAGCCCAACACCTGATCGCTCAAGGGGGAGACCAAGAAACCCGAAAGCCTCAAAGCCAACAACTCTCCAGGCTGCTCTAAACTGTGGACACGCTGCGCCCTTCCCTCTGTATTTCCTGCCTGCTTTATGAACACCCTACTCAAACGCAAAGAAACCAAGCGAAGAACTTGGTTCCACATCCACCTCCTCCAACATTCCAACAAGTCCTGATGCTCATTCACAGTGTGTTGCTTGTGCTACTGCAGCTGCTCCGTAGCCAAAGGTACCCAAATCACTGCAACCGCACAGCTTGAGGGGCAACGCAGAAGTGCGACAAATAAATGACGGTGCAATTCATATCTGGGGCTTGTACTCAAGGCAAAATTTTGTAAACACTCTAAATATTTGGGGGTTATTTCCAATTCAAATCTCTTAGAGATTGCCTCAATTGAATTGCTGTTCTCTAGTCAACCCTAACACTAATGTTTGTTATTTTAACAGCTGCGCTTTAGGAAAGGCTCATTTGAACAATATAACAAACGGGGATATCTCCTCAGCCACTCCAGCAGAACCCTCGCAGCAGACTTGAGGGAAAACACAATTGCCTTTATTGCGCAGAGGAAAAGCAATAATGAACCCGGGATGTGAAAGGCATCGAGATTATAATTGCACTCGGAGAAACATAACACGAGAGCCTCCATTAAGGGGGATGTTTTGACAGGTGTAAAGGCTCCGAGCACAACGAGAGCAGCACACGCAGGATCAGAGAAGAGGAACTGGGACCCTCCACCCCAACTCCGCACCTCCAGCTCCCCACCCGCAAACAGGGATGCTGACGAAGCCAGAAGAAAACCTAAACTGCTCCAAATCCGAACCCACCACAGTGAACAACATTCTTCTTGCTCACTACCCAAATAAATGATCAGCAAAACTGAATTGCTCCTGGTGACTCCCAGGCAGGAGCTGTACCAGGAGCCACAGAATCAGGAGCCCTGGGAATCAGGGAGACGTGCAGGAGAAGGAACCAAGAACTCCTTGTAGAGCAGGCAACTTCTACAAAACTGTCACAGAACATATTCATGGCTTCACTGAAGCTGAACTAATAGCTTTAGAAGTATCCCATTTTATTGGTACTCTATAAAGAGATTTCAACTGCATATTCCTCCTCCCTTCCTCTATCAAAGTGGTGATCATATAGAAATTACTTTCTTTCTCTCACATAAACACCAGATCTAATTACCCACACAGCTGATCAGAAAGTTTCCTCCTAATTTCTAAGTCAAAGCAATCACATCCAAATATTACTGAATTTGAATAATTTCCATCATAAAGAAAAATATTAAACTTGACACCTGTTTCATGAAACTGATAATCACAGTATCTTTTCAACTAATATTAGATTGGTTTAAAGGCCCAAATATTAAATATGGCTGTTTTCAAGTCTAAAATTCAAATAATCAGAGAATGTATTGCACAGGACAATCACTTAAGAAAAGTAACATAATTTCTGTATAAGCAAAGCATTCAGTACACTTTATTTACTTTACCTTTTTTTTTTTTTTTTTTACTTTTATTTTATTTACTTTATGGCCAAGCACAAAATTTGAATGATAAACTATGAAGATAAGGTAGCTAAATAATAAATTAAATAATACTATACAAAGACTAGCCAACTTTTTACTCCTACCAGGAGCTGTAATGTACCCAAGGTGGATTGAGGTATTTTTGAAAGGGCCTTTAAAGAGATGTTTTGTATCTCTGATGGAGGGGCAAAATTAGTTCACCTGGGGGGAAAAAAGAAAGATAGCAAATGAACAAGGTAAAGATTAGCCCAAAGAAACCACAGAAGCCCTGTAAGAACTCCCCCAGACACCTTCTAAACAGCAGCAGCAAACACCAAACGAGACGACGAGCAAAAGGCCTGTCATATAAAGTCTTTGCTCTTTAAAATAATATGCCATGGTTTATCCTGAATATTGGAAAGATTTCCTACTATTTATTAGTTTTACACATGAACTTCAGCAGGTTTTCAATCTGAAATTCAACAAGTGTGCAAAGCCACCTGTGAAACTACAGAGCGGTTTCATCAAAGGGCAGCATTTTTAGGACAATATATTCTTTTCCTGTAATTATTTCAAACATATATTTGAATTGCTCAGTAGGAGCACTGCTGCTTCTGCCAGCCAGTGCCGTCCCTTTGCTTTCTACAAGTGTCCTCAGCACTTCTCTCTCCTGCTGTTTGCTGAATTATTGTAATGGAGATATTATTAGTGAATCACTAACTTGGAGTGGTCAGTACTTCCACCGAGTAAGGAACAGAAGCCAAAGGTAGTTTTTCATTAAAGCCAGGTCATTCTGGATGAAAAGTGAAGCCTATTCAGTAACCACACTATGGAACTGCAGACTGTTTGCTTTTTAAAATCAATCTAATGATGGACTCTGAAGGTTCCTGATATAAAAGAAAGAACATGCATTTTGTCCTCAAGAATATTACTAGTTTAGAACAGGTTTCAAGGACAGTTCTGGGAACCGAAGGATCTATTTAAAAATAGAAGAAGTGATGCAATGGCCAAACACATTTCTGGAATTAAAGCAGCTGTGAGTCAACTTCAAAATCCACGCAATACTAACATTATTTTGGTCTTTCTACTGATATGGAAAACCTCCTTGTTTAAAGGAGAGGTAACATCCTTGCAGGACACTAATGGCCTATTAATGTTTCTAAAGTCAAACCTTCCAGAAGGCACAATTCCACCTCAAAGTCAGGAGATGAGAAGGACTGGGGTAAAGGAGACATCTGATGATTTGGCAACAAAGAAAATCTCCACGAGGCTGGACATCAGCAAGGAACCCTGGCCTGTGTGAGGAAATGCTCCTCAGAAAAAAAGGCAACTTCTGAACAACAAATCAGGATCTAAATGTGCAGCAAAGCTGTAATTATTACCAGCCCATATTTTCCAAAAGCACATTGCAGAACTGAACTCTCTAAAGAAAATGAAAGTGAGATACAAACACTGCTTTTCCTTGAAATAAGATACCCACCAATGGTTAACACAGCCCTCTGAAATTATATACAACATACTTTATGTACATGGACATATATACATCTCAAAACCCCTTAGAGAGTAACCAACAGTTCCAGAAGAGATTAGGATGGGTAGAAACATTTGACTTGTGGGAGTGGGTGGAAGGGGAAAACTTTTAATCAAATCCATTACCTGGTTATTGATTTCTCTTGCCAGGCTGATTCTGTAGAATACTTATAAAGCCTTTGACATTGAGATGTTTGGCCAAAGATATTGGATTAGACTAAGCAAAAGCTGAGCTTCTCAAGTAATCTCTCATATTTCATTTATATGTGATTTATCCCTTTGTCCAGCAGAGGCTTTTTATTGATAAAAATAATGAGATTGAGAATCCCAAAGGAAACCTAATGCTCACCCAAACATGTCTGTGAGGTAAAAATAGTAGGCTTTGTAGGTTAGAGAGAGAATGATGTTATGTGAAGACTGTTTCCTTGTATAAAAAGTATGGAGCTCATAAAAGATTCTGAAATAAACAAAGCTACTTTTGAAATTGAAATTTTGCTGTAGTTGAAAACACCAAGCACACTGTGCTGGGGAACTGCCTGAAAGACTTCGGAAATAGTTATTTCTTTGCAGAATAAATGGATACAACTCTTTTTTTCTTTTGACTTCTGTATTAGCTCAGTTTGATAAAACACCTTAACAAATGTCTCATCTGCTAAGTAGGATGTGTTACATAAAGCCAGCTGGAGGACTGAAAATTAACCATGCCACTCAAAAGATGTTTCTAACCGCTGGCAAATTTAATATGTAATCTGGTAACTAAAGGCTTTGTTGAACTATACAATAATTCAAGAGTCTCTAAAAAATTAAATCATTATGCCTTTTCATTAAATAGGTGCTCAAAAGTCCTAAGTAAAGCATACAGACTCTCACATTTCTTTCATAACTATCAAAAGGAGTTAAAGGATAAATAAAAAACATCTGTTTCTGCAGTGAGCCCTGAATTACATTTTAAAGTCTCTATTTCAAGGCACAGAGCAAAGTAATTCTATTCCACTGACAGCCAATGGACACCTTTGTGATTAACATGAGTCTTACAACTCTTTCTTATGCTAATGCTTAGAGTGGAGTGGCTTTCAAGTCTCAGCCTTGTTTAACATATAACGTAAAATTGAGCATTTATCACTCAAAAACCACCAGAAAAAGCATTCTGAATGTCACTGTCCCTGGACCTTTTAATCATAGGAATCTCCATGACCCTTTCACTGAGAGGACCGTAAGTCTGGTTGGCTCAGCGGTCAGACAGGAGGGTGAAGGTTGAGGTTTTCCTCTTCTTCCCTTGGCTGCCAGATGTGCACAGCAGCTGGTGTGAGTGTGACCCAGCCCAGGCAGTGGTTCTGAGGGATGGGTGATAACAAAGCACAGCCCTTTAAAATCACCTTTCTTCATTTCTTCCCATTGACAAATGTTTTGCAGAGCCCCAAAAGTGTATGTGAAGGTCTCTAATAAGAGAGATCCTGCAGAAGCAGAGTCAAATCCCACTCCTTAATGTTAAATTACAGTTCCCAAACAGACAAATGCTGCTGCATTTAACTAAAACAAACAACCATTAGACTGCAGCAACATTTTGTGTGTCCTGGTAACATAACTTAGGCAGTAACTGTTTGTTCTGGAAGTCTCTCTAGTTTCACCAAATAGCTACAGCATCAAAACTTGGAAGTCAGTACATTAAACAAAACAGCATAATAGATAATTCCTGTATCTTCTCCTTGAAACAGAAATGAATCTAAGACTGGCATCAGGAATTATTAAAGTACGAGGGGGAATACATTTGAAGTCAGTAGAATCTCTTAGATTATCCCGTTACTATGACTAAAGAACCTACTCTTCTCAATATGTCATCAAGTGCTCTTCATTTGCCAAGGCTTCATGGGCCATGTACCATTTTTGTTATTTAAAAGATATTATTTGCAACACGTAACTAAGAAGAAAGTAGTCTTTTATCTTCAGTGTCAGATTTTCTGCTGACTCCCTTCATAGCCTGCAGACGTTTCTCATCACACACTGACTCCTGAGAATGTTATGAGTGCCCAGAAGATGGGTGTGGATCAATGCACCAACCCCTCCCAGTGAAGGGACCCTCCTCCCAGGGCAGCCTGCAGGGAACTGAGAGCAGTAGAGGTGAGGGAAGAAAAAGGAAGCCCACTCTCTTCTTGTAATTCACCTTGATAATCAAAGCACTGCGGGCTCTCAAACTACAAACGTGCGTCCACTGTGAAATTCTGAAACTGTACTTGTACCTGCCAAGCTGTCAAGTCTGATTTTTGCTCCTCAATGTTTCCCTCCTTCTCCAAGCACAAAGTCCTCCGAGACACAGCGAGCAATGAGCAGTGCCAGACTGTGCCTGTCACCTCTCCCCCTCTCATCACGGCTGGTGGGAAACCCAACCTGCCTCTCCTTCCTGAATTTTGCCCTTTGCTCCCCTCGGAGCTTTCCTCACACTCTCCCTCCACTCCTCAATTACTTTTCTGCTTGGCTTTGCAGTCTGTCCTTTTTTCACACTGAAATTAATCCCTGGATAGTTTCTTCACAAATGATAAGATTAAAAAATAAAATAAAATCAGGGACTTACCTGAGCAAGAATTGGTTTCAGTTTCAAAGTTTATTCTGACTTCAATTCTGCTCAGGAATTTGCTTTTTCAAAAGATTTTATAAAAAGTTTTGCAAGTTTTTATACAACGAGAAAATAATTTGAACTCTGATAGAATCTTACTTACATATTTTCATAATTATCAGTACTGCCCTCAAAAACTTTGAACTGTGAGAGCTGCAATAGCAACAATACAAGCAACTCTGCTGCTGTCTGAGGTGAACGGGACATTACGAGGAGTTCACAATTTGACAACTTTCAGTGCAAGTTTTAAATAGCTTTATGAACCTGCGGCTTGTGCTTCTTTCCAATTCAGAAATTCACTGCATTTCACAGACCCAAACAACGTCTGCATGAAAAGGGCTACAAACATTTTAGAAGAGTTGACTTGATTAGTATTTATGAACACACTAAGGACATTACATATTGTACCAGCCCACATGCAGGGCAAGAATAGGATCTTGTACTGCTCACTGGGATTTATCAGTCATTAACACACACCTCTGCTCTGCTGCAGAGCTCGATTCTTTAGCCATGCAGGAAGGTGAGTAATACAGATAAATAAATGTAGCCCATGCCATGAAATATCTTAGTGTAATTAGAGTGTGGCTCTTAAGGGTGCACCATTAACACCCTCAGCTTACACTAGAAACTGGCAGAGGGTGCAGATTTTTGTGTGCTGTTTGAGTCCCTCGGCACCCCGTGCTGCGCTGCACTGCTCTTCTCCAGCTCTCCAGGGTCCCAACATGAAGCCTCTGTGCATGTCCGTGGCAGAAGTCACTGTGACTCCCTCACTCCTTCCTATACATAAAAGGTGAGTCAGAAAATACTGAGATTTTCTGCAGGGACAGGACCTTGGAACAGCTAATCCCCCTGCAAAGCACCATTCAGCCAGCTCTCGGCAGAAACGTGGTTTGGTTTTGAAGTCTGACCAGCTGTCACCTGAGCTTCAAAGAAGGAAGGCCGGGTCCCCTCCCTCCTCCTGGCTCTGCATGCTGCAGAGGACGGGACCCCTTTGAAGTCTTACTTTTATTTTAAAAGCTTAAGGCAAAATCCTCCTCCCAGGCGCGTGCAGAGCGTCCCAGCCACGTCGGCCTGCTCCCCTGGCGTGCCCAAAGCCAGCCTGCTGCCCTCCATCCATTGTCCTGGGAGGACACGTGGGGGACCCCGACCCTCTGTGCCGACCCAGGGGGGCTGGGGGCCATGGAAAACACGAGGCACCCTCATCCCGCAGGACACAGAGGTGCTTTCTGGAAAAAAATCATCGTGGAATGAAGAACATTCCACCACAGTGGGGGTGCATGGAGGGAAAGGGACTCCTCCATCCAACAGTCTTGAGGAACTCGGTGGCCTTTGCTCCCATGGCTTGAGGGCAGGATGATACTCAAGGACAGGGCTGTACATCCCCATCAATGACAATCCTCATCACTATAACCCAGTCATCTGGTTATAAGACTCCGCACTATCCTGAACATCCACTGGTCTGATTACGTGACCAATGTGTCTGTCCTTGAACAGGCAGCAGTCACCAGTATTGAGGCCATGCTGCTGAGAACGCAGCTGCGCTGGGCAGGGCACGTCTCCAGGATGGAGGATCACCGCCTCCCTAAGATCGTGCTCTATGGTGAACTGGCCACCGGCTGCCGCAAGAGAGGAGCCCTGAAGAGGAGATACAAGGACNGATGGGCAAGGTCCAGAGCTCGAAACATCCCTTTGCCTCGTTATTACTCATTCCTAGTACCACACTCTCTTGGAGACACTGAGGATACCCAAACCCAAGAGCCCTTTGGCTTCAAGCAGCTACCAACTTCATCCCTATTTACACAGTGGTGGCGCACAGACACCCACAAGAAAGACCTTGGCTCGAGTAATAATACACTGTGAACACATTAAAAAATACATTTCCAGGATTTAAGTCATTTGCATGTGCAGAAGCACCAGTTAAATTCATGTCACAGCCCTAGATTTGTTTCTCCTCTGATCATCAGTGACTCGGTGCTGGAGTGTGGATGACTGTGATGCCGCACAAGGATGATCTGGAAGGAGACTCGTGTGTGGCTGCAGACAGAATTACAGAGGGAGAGGAGAAATGCCCCAGCAAAGGACAAAAAGGAAAGACTGCACAAGTGTGGGAGTTCTAACCAGATCATGATTTAATAGCCCAGTGTTCTCAAAAATGTTTTTCTTTTCCACTTTCGGATAAGCGTCATTTTAAATCTTTAAAATGTTAACAAAAACTAGAGGTTATCTACATTTGATTCCAGGAAAAAGAAATCTATTAGAACTTTTCATTTTTACTTAATTGGTTTTACTTCCGGAAAAAAACCCTGATATATAGAAGGCCTCCATTTAAAAAAAAAAAAAAAAAAAAAAAAAAAATAATAAAATTTATTTTTCCCCATTT
>VWZG01008632.1:189121-275518 GCA_013396735.1 Grallaria varia
AAAAAAAAAAAAAAAAAAAAAAGATGATTAAATGTATTCTGTCACATTATATATATTTTATGCAGTAACAGAAGTCAATATTTTAACAGCACTGCTTTTGAATCACTCCAGAGCATTCAGCAGGAGTCAATTTATACTGCAAGAGAATAATGATGTACCTCAACTCATTTTAATTTCAATAATTGAATGAGAAATAGGAAAGACTATTGAAAGGACTGTATTCTGGTCAACGACTAATGAGAAAATAGTTTGGAGTCTCTGAGTCAGCGGGTGTCATGGTAACAATGCATTATCGGAATCTGATTAGCATGCCCAGCAGCTTTAGAAATGATAACATGCTCTTCTAATTGTATTTCCCTTTCTGTCCCTGTGATAAGTTTTATATTCATAACAGGTAAGAGGGAAGGCAACATTCTGTTTATCTGCAAGTTTAAACTCAGGATGTCCAGCACGCTCACAAACTCTGTGATATCTGTTGTTCAGTAATAGAAAAATTTCCCTACCATCTTAGAAAAAGAAGCTGAGCCTTCTACTTCTCTCCTCCTGTATTATATGCAGCCATTTAAGTTACAAAATATTCTCTTCTTTTAAATAAATACAATTACGGGTATATACATGAAAAAGAGAACACTGGGAAAAAAACCACAAAAAACACAAGCATCTCAAGAAAAAGTCTATGTTTCATAGGAGAAAGTGATGCGAGAAAAGAGTAAGTGCACATTTAATTCATCCCAGAAAGCATTTTCTTGAGGTTTTGAAGAGGGAGGGGATTTTCCTGTGTTTGGAGGATTCTGTGTGCCTTTGCTAGCTCATTACAAACTCAGAGATCAGGAGGAACCATGAAATTAAATAGGATGCATTTCCTCCTCGCGAAGGAAAGAGCTAATATTGCTTCATAAAATGAACACAATGAAAATACAAGGTTGAAGGCTTAATAATGCTCCTTTTACAACTGAACCTCAGGTGAATAGCCTGGCAGACCTATATTAACAGTAAAGAACTCTATTTAAACTGCAGCCTCACAAATCTGATGCAAAACAATTTCAACATAAGGAGGCCCAGTCTTATCAAATAGATTTTTGTTTTGACAGTAAAATGGTGTTCTATTTTTCAACAGAAAGGACCAAAAAATCTACTCCAGGTTTGCCCTCTTTCCATGACCGTTCTAACTTAAATATTTAATTTTTATTTTCAGCGTTCACTTTCATTTATTAATTCACCTTCAAACCCATATGATGAAAGAGCAGGAAAGCTCACATTCTTATTTTCTAGGTAAACTCAAATGCTCTTAGTCATCTGACAAATAATGCCTAGCACAAGAAATAACTTTTCTGTGTTATTAATGGCAGAACTGTGTTTGCCGTAGCGCAGGAACACGGGGAAAATGAACACAGCGAGACCTAAAAAGCTTATTACTCCTCGTTACGTGCGCCAGCACGTGGGCAAAGTTTGAGATGTACAAAACGCTAAAAGCAATCAATCTTAAGTCAACACACTGAAAGGCAGAGGAACACTTATCCCTGCACTTGGAAATTCAGCAGAGAGCGCAGGGGCACCCTGAGAGCTGAAAGCCACGAGAGCGGGACAGGGAGAGCAGAGCGCGCAAACAAGGACGGAAGGCACCAACCTTGGCCGGAAGCAGCAGCCCGAGAGCCAGTCGGTGTGACCTTCCCCCGTCATGAGGACGTTCCCGTCGGGCAGAGCCCACATCTTCCACAGGCGGTCATCGCTGCCCGTCACCACGATGTCTTTTCGGGGGTGCAAAGCCAAGCTGCGGGAGAAGACAAAGGCGGGTTATGGTCTGAATTGGTTGTATTTGATGGGAAATGTACAGCGGTGAGGTCCTTTTAACTCAGGGCAACACCACAGAGGGCTCTGGTTTTGGATGGACTGCACAAGCCGTGATGCTTTCTCTGCTCATAAGAATTTAAAATATGTGCACTGGAGAAGAGCTTCTGCTGCTGCTGAAGAAAACAACAACACAGGACTGACTTCTGTCCAACCAGAATTGTTTTCACACTCTCTTGGAATGCCAATTAATGAAAGCATTCAAAAATGCTTTAATGTACTTTGTGAGGTTAGGTTCTTACAAATACGCAACATGGTTATCCATGGAGAAGCTGTACCAATGTTAATGACCTTCTAGGCCCAAAATACCTTCAAAAAGCATTGGCATGTCAGCCCGATGCCTTTCCTTCCACTCCCCACCCCAGCATCGTGCCCACAGCTGTACAGTCTCCAAGCACTGAGAAATAAGTGACAATTACAGTCCGGGAGCTACAGCACATCCCTTCAGCACCTATTCACTGGGACTAGGGCAGAAAACTCATTTCAATTCTGTACTCAGAATGTGTTACATGTTTTCACTTTTTAATATGTAGCATGCTGCGATGTAATGGAAATCATACACTTAACACATCCCCTATACTGGAAACTCAGTTTATTTTTGATTTAGCAACTGCAGTGCAGCTTAAAATGGATCCAGGGAAGAAAATCAATCTGTTGGAAAGATAACAAGTAGAGTATTTCATATGGATTTGGTTATTTGATTTAAATCATTGTAATGCCTTACTATTTGTTGAACATCAAAAAGTTCTAGCAGTTGACTTTACTCCCAGGAGTAGATGATTTAAATAGATTAAATCTGGAGTTTGGAATGAAAATGCAACAATGGGGAGAGGAATCGTAACCTGCATGTGCACCTATTTCAGTTGTGCACCAGAGCCGACAGTTTGGAGAGAAAAATGCTTATTAAATCAGAATGAAAGTAGAGAGAGATGATGCTAAGCACCCAAATGGGAAGAAAAGAGAAGGCTTAGAAGGCACACTATAGTAAAAATCTTTTTCTTATTAGTATCTTTTTCCTGCACTCAAATTATTTAATAAAATTCCTAAACCAGATCCACAGCTTCTACTCTATTGGGAAAAATAATTCCCTCTCTCAAATCCATGCTAAAAACGTGTTTTACGTGAACTAGATTTTCATCAGAAAACACATCTATTCTTGAAGTTCAAGGCCTAGTCTAGGATGATTCTTACAGACTCATCAGTTGAACTCATCTTCTTGACTGAGGAGCCTGGGTTTTACTCATTCTCTGGTTTCTCAGAGAAAAGAAAATGTTTTCTGTCTTTGCCCAAAGAGGATAAACGTCCTTTGCATTTATAAGGAGCAAAGGGAAGGAGGGAATGATGCTATTTAAATTCTCCAGAGATGCACAGAGAGCAGTTGTACCACTTGGCTTGGCCAAAACAGATACCTCGAAGAGCAAAGGAGGAATAAAGATAAAAGGAGAGAATTAAAGGCTGAACGAAGGCACCAGTGGCCTGCAAGTTACAGGAGGAGAAGAGCTGTCCCAGAATCCCTCTGAGCAGCCACAATCCCACTGCTGCCTTCTGTGGCAGGCACAGGTACATGGCATTGTTACTCTGGGCACCACCAAAAGGAGCCCAACCTCACCAGAAGATGAGTGGAGTAATAACTGCAAAGATAAATCCATCAGGGCTGCTTCACACACTCTTCTCTCCGCCCCTGAAACAGAAGCAAGACCAGCATAGCAGAGCCTGTTCCCTGCTGGCAGCAGAGTCCTCAACTCCTCTGGATGTAGCAAGGGAATGGCAAGGGAAAGAGGAACACGAATGGATTCAGGAAGACTAGAGAGGGAAAAAAGGATGCCACTGCAAAACCACTGACAGCACGTGCAGGAAGCTTCGTCAGCGATTCAGGCCTGCCTATGATGCAGTGAAAAGGCTGAATTAGAATCATAGAATCGATTGGGTTGGAAAAGATCACCAAGATCATCAAGTCCAACCCTTGGTCCAACTCCAGTCAGTTTCCCAGATCATGGCATTCAGTGCCACGTCCAATCTCAGTTTAAAAACCTCCAGGGACGGTGAATCCCCCACCTCTCTGGGCAGGCCATTCCAATGTCTGAGCACTCTCTCTGGAAAGAATTTTTTTCTAATATCCAGCCTAAATTTCCCCTGGCAGAGCTGAAGCCCGTGCCCCCTTGTCCTATTGCTGAGTGCCTGGGAGAAGAGACCAACCCCAGCTGGCTATAACCTCCCTTCAGGGAGTTCTAGAGAGTGAGGAGGTCACCTCTGAGCCTCCTCTTCTCCAGACTGAACACCCCCAGCTCCCTCAGCCTCTCCCCATAGCACTTGTGCTCCAGTCCCTTCACCAGCCTTGTTGCTCTTCTCTGGCCCCGCTCCAGCCCCTCAATGTCCATCCTGAACTGAGGGGCCCAGAACTGAACACAACACTCCAGGTGTGGCCTCACCAATGCAGAGTGCAGGGGAAGGATCACTGCCCTGCTCCTGCTGGCCACACTATCTTCGATCCAGGCCAGGATCCCATTGGCCTTCTTGGCCACCTGGGCACACTGTTGACAAGAAGCTCAACATGAGCCAATTAGTACCCCCATGTCCCTTTTTCCTGCCTAGGCTTGGCTTCTCCTCGGGAACCGATTCAGGTGAGTGAGGGCTGGGTCAGGCTCGTTAGCAGGTGCGAGGGGTGACTGTATAAGGGCCTCTGAAGGAGCACCAGCAAGGTCGCTGGTGCACCCAACAGGAGTGGGCAAACAGGGGTGTGGCAGGGCAAGCAGACAGGGCACAACCAGCCCTCATACGTGAGTGTGTTGGTGTTTTTTTTTTTTTGGTTGGTTGGTTGGATAAAAGAGATTATTCTGGTTTGGGAATAACTTTAACATTGTGGTATTTGGAGAAAACAGACAAGTGAGCAGCGCCATATGGACACAGCTTACATTCTTCTCTTAATCTGCCTCAGGGACCCTCCAGTTTCCCCCTCCAGATATTTCAGCTCTTAGTGAAGCACATCCATGTTGTGAAGACCTTCCATCAGCTGTCTTACACCCTTTCTAAGTATCTGCCTTCTCCATTCCCAAGGAGCTGTACACCTTGGATCACCTTTCAGTTCACCTTCCATGCAAAGAAAAGTTCACTTAGTGGCTTCCTCAGACCACACCTCGCTTTCTGAACAGCCCTCACCCACCAGCCAGGCTGCAGCTGCCCAAGGATGGGAGCTGTGCCATCATCCCTCCTGCCCCAGCTCCCGGGGACAACGTCCCTGCCCTCAACCCTCCCAACACACTCCCTACCCAACTTTTGACATGTTCAAACTTCTTCAGTGACTACACATTCCTAAAGAGCTTTGAACAATCCATAAAGTGAATTTCACACAGATGAAAATATCTTGCCGTCAGCATGAAGCCTGCAAATTTGTTTTTCGCAGGCTTTTCTTTTAATTGGAGAGCTCTTGTAAAATGCTGCTGCTGTCCAATGCTTTTTTTTCCCCTTCCATGCCATTTTTACAGGCACACAGTGAACACCATTTAATTAACAGCAAATTTGTGACATGACTGCTGTTGAGCTGCTTCTGAGAAAGGGAAGCCCATTCATCCAAAAGGCATTCTATATGCAACATTAATTAGGCACCCTTGTCTTCATTTCTGGCAATGCAGCATTGTATAGATTTTTGCTTCATCTCTGTTCACAGGGTCTAATTATTTCCAGCACAGAAGACTTTGGGTAGATTGCAACGGAAATCAATAATGGAACATGTGCGATAGGAACATTAGTTTTCTCCTCCTCCTCCTTTGGGATAAAGTGGGATCAGTGGAGACTCAGCCAAGAAAAAAACAAACCCAACCAAAAACCCTCTCGGAGATTTGCTGCTGTTGAGTATATAAATACCCATGTTTGCACAACTCATTCTGGCATTATAAGACATTCTCATCTCTTCAGCACTTGCCATGGTAGATATATAGTACTCCCAGTAATTTGCTTTCAAAACAATCATAGATTATTTTAATTTATTTTGACTGAGCCATAAATAAAAATACGGCATCTTCAGATGCAAAATAGTTTCAGTCTCAGCGTGTCCTACACTTGACCATTTCACACACATAAAATCAACGTTGCACTCCTGCCACAGATCACCCAGGTAGACGACTTCCACCGTGGGTGGGAGGAGGAGCTGGCTGGTGCCTCCAGGCTCCTTCAGCTCCTGAGAGCTCCTACTGAGCTGGGTTCATTCCACGCACAAATCCAATGGTGCTTCCATGTGAAGGGCAATTATAAACCACTAAAAGCATCACCTCAGCCTCTGCTGAGGCGCAACAGCAGCCCAACCTCATTGCACAGAAGCAGAACAGTAAGGCACACAAACCTCCCGCCCTGTAATTTTAAAACTACTTTAGCGGCTAAAGTGTCTCACACAATGATATTCAGCCTTTTTTACTACCTTCCTACAGATCTCACATGAGATTGCAGGAATAGGAGGAGTCCAGAAATAAACAATTAACCCAAAGAGTCTCAAAATTAGGCACTTTTAGAACGAAAAATGCAAAATTAGTGACCAGCTTAATACCCTAAGTGACTTATCCAAACCTCACCAACTGCTCTGTGGCAGAAACAAGGACAAAATCCAGTTTGCTGTGGTTTCACATACAGGAGTTACACAGAGATGTTCTCAATATAGAGGGCATTTAGCTGCCAAATTCTAATACAGCATTGTACTGAATATTGCTTGTGATGATACACAATTTTTAGAACTTCATGATTTGATCAAATTTATTTGCATTCCCAGATACTGGCAAAGAGGATTGTTGTTAATGCCAGTGGCTGCTTTCAGACCAGAAAGCTCTTCTGCTGCATTTCTTGCTCCAAAATGTGAGAGCAGCAGAGTCCCTCCAAGATTTAAAAAAAACCAAAAAACAAAAACCCAAACACATTTTTCCTAGTGACAGGAACATTTTAACTAACATTTTCTTGCACAAAAATTCAGCCTTGCTCCCCATACCTAGCACAGGAAATTCTGGGCTGAGCAGTAACATTTGGGTGAAGTTATAAACGGCTGAAAAGCTCAGTTTTATAGCGGAAACTGTGGTGAAATTGCTGATATTTCTTTCTCTGCCATCAGGCTCTCTGGGCGTGTTGGAAGGGCAGAGCAGAGTGGGTTTTACGGGCAAGCACAGAACATGCACTGAATTGGAGAGGATGGACTGCTGGTTACAGCGACGAACCCGCGCCTAAACACAAGGGCATCAGCAGCCCCACCGAAATCAGCCGTCCCGCTCACGGGCACACACTCAGCTGCACTGCTGCGCTGTGCCCGAAAAATCCAAAGAATTTGTAAAAGCCAAACTGTGATTCCAGCCCCGATGGTGCTGGACGTCATCCAACCGCACCGAGGCAAAGGACACGTTAACCCAGGGGCTGGGGACAGTTTCTGTGACGATGGGTGGCCGTGGACTGCACAACCGAATCACGATTTCCACCACTGAAAAACCTCTGAGATGCCCCAAAGATGTTCCCAACACCTCTGAGATGCCACGAAGGTGCTCCCAACCCCTCTGAGATGCCACAAAGGTGCTCCCAACCCCTCTGAGATGCCACGAAGGTGCTCCCAACACCTCTGAGGTGCCACAAAGGTGCTCCCAACACCTCTGAGGTGCCACAAAGGTGCTCCCAACACTTCGGTGATGCCCCAAAGGTGCTCCCAATCCCTCTGAGGTGCTCCCAATGCCTCTGAGATGCCCCAAAGGTGCTCCCAGCACCTCTGAGATGCCACAAAGGTGTTCCAAACACCATCCAGCCTGGCCCCAGGAATGGATGTTGCTTGGCATTGCTTCCTCACCTCTACACTCCATGATCGAATCATAATCACGGTCAGTCTCTAAAATGATGACAGATAAGGAGGTATGAGCCACACAAAATAAATCAGATCAAAGAAAGGCTGATCTTTACCTCACAAGGCACCAGGGTGCAGCTGGCAGTCACGAAAATCCCCTCTCTTTAAGAGCAGAAAGGGAGCAGTAGAAAAAACACAGTTAACCCCTCTGACTGCAGCACCTTTGGGCAATAACTCTTATTTTCCTCCTTACCTAGGTAATGGTGGATGAGAAGGAGACAAATTTATTCTAGCATGCCTTCTTTGTACATCATCTCTCTAATACAGACATTTCTACCACCTTTTTTATCTTGGCTTGAGTTGCCCAGTCTCTCTACCTGCCAGCATTCCACAGCAATAATTATAACCCTGACATTTAATTCAGGGTTTTATTATACAATGGTAACAGAACTGAAAAGCTTTGCATTCCTGTTTGAGGTCTTAAAATTTATCTTTTCATGGTCAAATGGACGAGGGAAAAATGCTTTCAAAAGAGGAAAATAAGAGCTAAAACAAATAAAAAAAAGGATAAAGCAAAAAAAAAAACCAAACACAAAAAGAACACAAATAGGGGGAAACACTCAGAGCACAAAGCTTGTATCTTTTGTTTCATTTATGTAAATGCCTGTCTGGAAGTCAGTGATAGATCTCACTCACAGCAATGTTTAAAAATCTCTGTCCTGTCTGGTGAAATTGCTGGCTGCTTCCCAAGCTTCTGTGTCTCAGGATTTGGGAGGGAAAAAACATGCTAGGATCTCAACACACCTGAAGTTAACCTTCTAGGCTGCCCAGCAGATCTTGGTACACCTTAGAAAATAATTAGAAAACAGTCTTCCAGAAACTTAACCCTGTATCTCTAAAGGCTGAGAGGCTTCCTAAGTCACACTGCGAGCTTATGTACTTATTCTAGGCACCGTGCACACAAAATCTTCACTCTCAGCCGTATAGCAGCAGCAAATGTATTTATTCCTGTGAAGTGGAATAAATTCACACACTTTCTAACTTGGCAAAGCCAGCTCCCTTCTCAAGGAAAAACAACATGAGAAAGTGAGCACCCCATACAGCATCCAGTGCCTCCACAAATAATTGTCCTACATGTAAGTCACTGATATGGACACAGTTGTGACAAATTAAGGGCATCCACTTTGGGATGCTCTCAGGTCACTGTCAGTTTGTCCACGCCACCTGCAATTATCAAAAAGCATTAATTTGTATTAACTGAGGGTTGTAACCTACTGATGTTTTACTGCATTAGATCTGACTGTGGACATGCTGTGCCGGTATAGAATCTTTTTCTTCTTAACAACAAAGTTTGGCCCTGGATCAAACTGGAGAAAAATCCAAACCTATCCTGTGGACCTGCATGTGTTTTCCGAGGTCTCAGTCCTTTGAAAATATATGCATGTTCCTGAATTATGCAGTGCCAAGAGTCCTGCCGATTTCACAGCATATTAACTTAAAAACATGCATAATCCTGACCAAGACAGAGTCCTTAATCAGATCAGAGCAAGAGGATTTTTCTAGAACCTATGTAATAACATGCAGATTGTTTATGCCATTGTTTATGTCTTGTGTACTGTGAACCTCTGCAACCTAAGGTTAAGCCTTTTATCTAGAATGCCTGTAAATAACAACGGGCATGAATCTAAATGAGTTCTTTGAGAATCTTTACTTATTCATTCCTTCCCTTTGCTTACAAGGTTGTTGATAATTACTGTTGGCCAAAGGGGGGAAAAAAAAAGCACTTCGTATACAATGTCAGCTGTTACACATTAGAGAAACAATGCATTTCTAACCTGCCTTAAATGGCAGCAGCAGGCAAGGAAAACACCACCTTCCTCCACAGAGAAGACCACCTTTTATTTTCAGTCTGCAGAATTCAGAAGGGGGGGAGGGTGTGTGGCTTGATTTTTTAATTTATTTAAATTGTCATACAGTTTAGATGCTGACAAAGCTGTGCAAAGAACAACAGATCAAATAGCTGGGGTATTTTTGGTAAGACTGACGGTACTATTAAACAAAACAACCAACTCAGGAGTTGCTCCCTGTGACTGTAGCTCACAAGCTCTTATTTAATATGTATTTGAATCAATTTTTCAAGCTTAGTCAACTTAATAGGCACCCAGCACACTTTAGGGAGAAGTAATTAAGCCAAAAAGAAATAGAATGAAAGTAGCAACAAACAAGTAGATGCAATTAAAAAGTTCAAACATCGACATCCTTTCCTAATTTCTTCCCTCTGGAGTGAAAGCTGTGCTGCCACGCCTGCAATGATTTACACCATGACTTATACCATGATTCACACTGCCCGGCACCAAGCACTCATCCTCTACTCTCACTTCCTTTGGGAAATATGCTACATCACTTGCTTTTAGGGAAAGGCAGCCCCATGCGAGTATTAAATTCCAGCCTCCAAAATAGCCCGTAACAAGATTAGCTCAGACCTGCAGCATCTTGAAGGCAGCTCTGGAAGAGATGGCAGCTCACAGGACAACTCTCCAGAGCAGCAGGAACAGGCAGGGGAAAGCAGGGCCAGACCAGCTCAACCCTTAGCAAAGGAACGTGCATCAAACCATCCCTGCTCAATATGTCACTGTTGCCTAGTTTTTTGACCTGTGCATTAGATACTTGTTGGGTACAGAGATAACAGCTTGTCTACCTCTCTGTAATGAAAGACAAACTGCTTTTCTAAAAGGCTATTTTAGGTTGACCAGCTTGAAACGATGCAGATTGCTTCTACCTGTGGCCTGGTTTGAATTAGTTTTCCTCATTACTGTCGGCAATTGCCAGTCTTCTGTTGCATGGCAGCTTTTTCACAGACGATTAGGAGCATTGTCTTGGTACAGAAGACTTTGGAAGAAAAAGCACTTGAAACTTGCCAGCTGGTAAATTCTGTCAGATTATCAGGGTTGATACAGGAAAATATTTAAAAATATAATTTGCAAGTAGAGCATCAAACAGTCAACTCACAATTCTCCATTAATAAGAAACCAAAGAAAAAGCATTAACTTCCAAGGTCAGTTTCCCGCCAGTGTTTCTTTCTCACTTTCGAAGGCAGGGAAGGGGATAATGCTCTCTGCCTTATTTCACCATCGTAATGCTGAAAAATGCTTCCATCACCAGAATTAATAGGAAACTCTTGTGGGAAGAAAGTTACATAAAGATATAGTTTCTTCACAGAGGCAAAGTCAACAGCTGTGAATCACGTTCTTCCTCTGATGAGCTTCCTAACCAGGCACATACATATGAGAGAGAAATGGGCTTTGGGTTCGGAAAGGATCGTGGTAATTCTCCAGTCTCATGATCCCCAAGCTGCAGCGGCAGCCCAAGGGGCCTGCAAAGCCCTGCTGGGCAGCTCCCCTGCCCCAAAGGGGAGTGATTGTCCCCACTGAAGGCAGCCAGGCCACTTTGCCATGGCCATTCAAGAGGACAGGTTTTCAGGCCGTTTGCTCTACGCTGCTTTCCTGTGCAGAATTACAGACACATAACACTGAAAGACCTCATCCAGTCCACCCTGGGATGAGGAAGGATCGTGCAGACTCACCCAGCACACATTTGTGTAACTTCTCCTTGCAATCAGGTTCCACAACACCTCTAGGGGTTTTTTTCCAGAGTTCGTGCTTCAAAGTGTTTTCTGAACACAACCCTCATCACTGAGTACAAATTACAGAGATTCCTCTTAACTATTCTCTCAGAAATAGACAATTCCTCTTTACCTTTTGTTTTAAAATCTTTGCCAGATGGCTGTTACTAACACTGTCTTAAACTAGGCAAACCCAATTCTGTAATTGATGCAGCTCTCTAAAGCTTTTTAAAAGCCACAACCAAACATGGATACAGTAGGTCAAACAACCCTCACCAACCTTAATTTGGAGTATTGACCCAATGTTATGGACACCACATTTGTCTTCACACATTCCAGAATTCCATTCCCTTTGTTTGCAACAGCAATGCATTACAGACTTTATTACCTGCTTTTCCTCTTCACAGGTATTCCCCACCTTGTATTTGTGTATCTACATTCTTTTTCCTAAATATAGCACATGGCACTTCACTTTAGTGAAGTTCATCTTGCTGATTTCAGACTATCTCTCCAATTTGCCAAGTTTATTTTGAATTCTGATCTGATATGGAAAGGTATTTGCAAATCCTCCCAGCTTGGTGTCATCTGCATATTTTATAAGCTGCTCTGTATTCCATCCTCCTCGCTGCTAATGAACACACTGAACGGAACTGATTTCCCAAGCAAATCCTCAAACTGAAATGCAGGCTGTGGAGTACAACATAAAGGTTCCTGGCTCAAGCCTCTGCACTAGTTTGCACTAAAATTTCCCCTTTAGAAAGGCACACAATACATTAAAAAAAATTTAAATGCAAGAATAGCCACCGTTTGCTCTGCTAAGTTGTCATGATAGTGAATTATCTTGGTTTTACTTTTGCAAAACTTTAAAATCAGGCCAGCTTCACTCTACAGCTGCTCATTACACTCTGGTCTCTGTATCAGAGAAAACATCCATAGAAAAGACTGACTCCGAGAGCTACAGACTGACCAATTCCACCATCTCATTCCTCCAAATTCCTTCAGACGCATTAATCCTCACAGACAGTAAGAGGTTAACAATTTCTGAAATGTTTGGTGAGACTTGAACAAAATAACACTCTTTTAGGGGAATCAAATCTTATTTTTTTGTTTGCAGTTCCTGGCTCTGCTACGGAATTATGTACATTCACTCAAAGAAAAACATTACCCTACTGGGCAAAGCAAAGCCCTTTGAGACCATGCAATTTCCATAATGTTTGCTACACAATATTCGGCATATTCCCTTCCCATCTTTCTGCCCTCATCACTTCCTCCCTTGCTGTCCATGGGCATTACAGGGAAGAAAGCAGAAAGCAAAGCTCTTCAATACTGCAAAACAACCTCAGAGAGACCCAGGTCCACATCTCTTTATGAGAAATAGAAATAGGACTCAGGATTCCCTTCAACTTCCAGCATGTGCAGCAAAAAAAGAAGTTGGGATAGAAGGAGTATGAGATTTATTCATTTTGGAACACAGAGAAGGAGGGAGGGGAAAGCGAAAAAGGGAAAAAAAAGAAAACTGGAGACATATTCCAAGCCCTGTAAAGCACAGAAAATGGACCAAATTATCTATCTGATTGCTTAAATACCTACAGTCCTTCAGTGTGTTACTTTCCTGTAAAAATGGAACGGGGTACATGCATTGCATTTGAGTGGTCAGGATTTACTTAATATTTTGGTATTATATAATCCCCAAAAGGCAACCGTGATCAAGTCCACTGTGATGCCTGGACAAGGCACACTGCCCTCCCTGGCATGGAAAGGTATATGGCTGCTTTTCTTTCTCTCAGACAAATTCCATTTATATCATTACCCTCCTAAAATTACAGCAATGAATGCAACATGTACATGTTGACAAAGCCCTGAAGATATCCCTTGCCACGAACAGACTGCACACAGAACAATAACCTTCATGGGTGAGCCTGCCAACTGCCACGTACTTCTTTACATCCTCCTAGTCCCAAATATTCTAACATACCAGACCCTGTAAATGCTGAAGGAGGGTGGTTCTAGCCTTTGTAAAGATGCATAAAAGAAGATTGACAGAGGAGTGTGAAATAATAAAAACACATACGTATTAAAACTGACTGCTGATAACCATGAGTGTCTGGTACATTTGGGAGCCTTACAGCCAAACTGCAGGAGGTATCTAAAAAGAGTTACCTGGAAGGTGCCTTCGTGCTGTTCAAAACGGGATGTTTTTCATGACTTAATGAAATCTACAAAACAAACACTGAAGACTCAAAGTCACACAGGTTACAGATTTTCAATTCCAACCGTATATAAAATGCCTTTTCCCAAATCAACTCCAAACAAAAATGTTGAGGTTCCAGATTTCAATTTTTCACCTATGTCAGCGTCCTCACCATCTGCTGGCATTGGCACCATCTGCTGCCATTTACAGACCCCAGCTTTATGTTCCAGAGCAGTTCTAAATCTTAGGATGGTCCCAACAACCTAAATCTTCTCTTGTGCCACGGATTTTGCCTATTAACTGGCTGGCTGACATTACCCTACAACCACGGAATATCCTGAGCTGGAAGGGACCCACAAGGATCATCCAGTCCAACTCCTGGCCCTGCACAGACACCCCAACAATCCCACCCTGTCCCCAGAGTGCTGTCCAAACATTCCTTGAGCTCTGTCAGCCTTGGGAGCCTGTTCAGTGCTCAACCACCCAACCTTTTCTGAGATCCAGCCTAGCCTTGCGCTGACACAGCTCCACAAACCCCCGTGAACACAGGACAGGGCAGGCTCTCCAGCCCTCCCCATCACCACTTTGTTAGGTGGTGTTGTCTGTGCTAACCATCCAAAAGCCAAACTCTTGCAAAGACAATGCTTATGGAACCCGTGGAGGAAAGGCAAAAACACAAACACAACTGAAAAACTTAATTTCAACAATTCTACAGCCACACTAACCTCAGGGGCTGGTATTTATCCTGCTTCCAAATGACTTTTCATTCACTTCAAACTGGGCTATAATGAAGGATGAAGATCAGTCTCAAAACGTGGCTGCTGCTTTCCTCAGTGCTCATTAATGAGAAGTAACAAATATATACTTTTTAAAACTAGCCAGGAAAAAGAGAGAAGGTTGCCTGTCATAGTGCTGTGAGAGCCCAAGTCACCACTCCAGTGGAAAGAAATATAGAGCCCATTAACAGAAAGATGTGTGGGTTTCTCAGAGTTCAGTATCCCATGTCTGAGACTCACAGAAGCTAAAAACATCTCAGTTTTGTTTTGCTGCCACCAATTTGTGTCCTGCTGTGTGTGCATCACACACCTGTTTATGAAAGAGAAACAGCCAACATTCCTAAACTCTGCTTTGCAGACAAATACTACCCTTCAGAGAGCTATGGACCTCTGAGAATCTGACCAAATGCTACCAAAAAAACACAATAACTTTTGTCAAGCAATTTTTTTTTTTTTTACACATTTAATTATAAATGTATCATTAAGGTGCCAGAGAACTATAAGTGAGGAGAGAGGTGCCTGCTTATTTTTGACACGGGACCAGACTTACAGGAAATCTTACTATTACGCCATCCATTCTGCAAAAAGCTAATGATGTCTTGGAGAAAAAGACGGATTAACTCTGGTACCGCAGCTGGCACAAGGCTTTCAGAAAAATCTCATATAACAGCTGCAAGATTTGCTTCTGATGAACCAAAGGTACAAGGAACAACCTCAACAGGAGTTTGCTTCTGAGGGTAAGCACATCTGCATTGCTGCATATCTTTACCAAGACACTGGCTTATTAGGAAACTCATTGATTACCTGTACAGTCATTGACAAACTTTTCAGCAGTACCTGTATGTGTGATAGCTGTATAATACCTCCAGAATGACCATACAAGCTGGTTTGTTTTTCTTTTTTTTTTTTTAAAAGTACAAACTCAAGTTCCTCTAAAATATCAGAATATTTCTGACTACTAAAAATAACCCTTTTGTACTAACTAAAACCCAGCAACCTGAAAGCCAATTCTTAATCAGCTTTACAAAAACAGCTAATCAACTGTAGTTGTACACAGCCCTTTTTTACACATTCTAATTTTAACATCTGTGTAACACCATCTACATTTGACCAGTATACACTGCAGACTGAACCCCCCCTCATGCCTATTCGAAGCTTACTATTACTGTAAATTTAGGAGCTGCTGGGAAGTAGAGAGTGCAACAGAACTCTACAGTCTATTTGTCATTGGAAAAAAAAAAATCATCAATATGGTAATTGTAGAAGTGCAAAATGCAGTTTAAAGACCAATGCTGGCAATTTTTTTATTCCACAGAGGAGGAAAACTAATGGGCCACAGCTTAGATTAGTTTAGTGTAATCCTAAAAGCACTAAATAATGCTTCCTAGGTAAGTACTTTAAAGTGGACTGCTTAAAGTAAAAAACATACACAAGATTTCCCTCTAATGTACCAGGTGCAGAAATGTAAGAGTTTAAATCACCATTAGATCGGAAATCACATGTACTGTTTCTATTACAATTAATTACTCCAATTTGGCAGAATACTTCACATCATATTAGCTTCAATTTTAATACGAATACTGTTCTGTTTTCTAATTTTAAAAAAATCTAACTTTGAAAAAAACCCACCACAAAGAACACTATCCAGTGGACAGCAACACCACCAAAGTTACAGGGGAGTCCCCCGCTCCTTACAAAGCTGCAGGCACCTCAAAGGAGAGTTAAATGTAGAGATAAAAAGGAAGCAATCTCAGCATGAGCAGCTTCAGCTCTCTCTCTTAAAATGGCAAGTGTACAGAGAGAACTCTCTGCCAACAGCTCTGGAGAGCTGAAACAGTGTCAGCAGTACAGCAGCTACTCAGGCAGGTCCCTTCCCAGCCCAGCCAGTCCCAGGCTCCATGATTCCAGCTCCAAAGTGGCCAGCCAGAGGCACGCTTCCAGAACAGAGTCTGAGGCTACAGCCACAGGAATTTCTTTAATATCAAGAGCTTTCTTTATGTTCCAACATATTCTTCTGCTTTGCATTTAACAGGGATAGAGTTTCGCAGTGCTCGTGCCCGAGTCCCCACAGCCTGGTGTTAAAGTTGACGCGACCCAAAGAAATCTTTTCTTCATTTAATGGGACTTGTAGAGAGAATTGCTTAGAAGCAAAAAAAAATACCATTAAAGTTCATGGGAATTTGGACCGACTTAGTATTTCAGCGTACAGCACTGTGCAAACAGTTGCTTAATGTGCTTGATTCTCTCTCTGTAAATGCCACTGATCAGCCGTGTGTGTGTGTGTCTTCTAGCGGGGCCAAAGGAAACAATACCCCATGTCCCAGTCCATGAAATAACTGCACTTACAGTAATAAAGTAGGGATTTATAGAAACATTCACTCTAAACTGTTTCTAAAGCTTCTGAAATATATCTGGTCTAGTTCACTTTAGCCCTGCAAACCGACACAAATAAATGCACTCTGTCCATTAAGACTTTACAAGTAAGAAAATGCAGAAGGTAGCTGTACCAAAAATATGTCACTCTTAAACCACACTTAAAATCTCTCTTAAAAATAATGTGATGCATGTATGTGAGCAAATAGCAGCAGAACTTTATAATGCTCTGTTTAATACCTAATCCTGCACATATAACATGCTGAATTGAGGTTTTGGGGCTCTTTCTACAAATTCCAGTGTTCCAAATGAGCAAATACAGAACACGGTTAATTGACAGGATACAGAAATGGAGTCATTATGCTATTTTAAAATATGAGCCTGAATTGTGCTTTAAGTTCTGACTGTAAAGAAGGCACACACTTAAGTTAAACATAGAACTTCATGCATACAATGAATGCATAATGCACACAATTAGCACCACAAAGCGGAGCTGCACATTAAATTACACCAATTTATTTTGGTGTCAGTAGGATTAATTACATCCTTCAACTTAACTACTGCCCTGTGTACTTGTGTCACTTGTGCAGAAGAGCAGTTGATATCAACACCACACTGTGCACTCAGCAGCCCCTATTCCCAGCTCCCTCATATCCACTGAGAAGATATTCCAGCTCCTGTCTGAGTTGTACACAGTTAACTAAAAAAAAGATGTTTTATGAACCTGGACAATAATTCATCTTGCCCTTGTTATTGTGTGTGTTTATATATTAACAGAGCTTGGTATTGCAGCTGGCCTTCATATTTCTATATAATAAAGTAGAATATTGAGAACAAGTATCTGCATAATTAGCACATCAATCATGTCATTCTTTAATATAAACTAAGTATTAATTCCCTTCTCCATGGATTCCCTCACCATAACTAAAACAAATTATTAATTAGCTAACCACAAGCAAAAGAAATGCAGAGAACCGCTGGAATTCCACAAGTTGCAGCAGCTGCAGCTCAGGCAGCACCCATGGGAGTGACCCCCCAGCCCAGCAGTGCTGGGCTTAACTACTGCCACAGCTCCCACCTTTCTTGCTACCAGGACTTGCTCCTGAGAGACAAATATTTCTTTCCAAGGGAAGTGAGAAAGGTTTAAAACATGCCTTTAACATTTTTATGGGGGCCCTGTGATAGTTTTCTGCACGGATACCTCACAACCCTCTCCCTGTAAGGCTGTTTCAGAGGGTTGGGCTTCTCCCCAGATAACCCCATTTCTGCTACATGCTTCTCCCCACAATATAAGTTTTCCACACTCCCCGTGGCAAGGAATTTGCCCAGCATTTCTCAGAGACACACTACCTGAGAATTCAAATATTGCTGTTCATATCTACGCTGCACACATACTTTAGACATGTATTTTTCATGAAGAGTTATAGCAGGAAACAGCAATAGAAGACCAACCGTCCAGTTTTTCTCCAAACTATGTAATGACTTTGTTTAGAGGCCATGAAAACCTCAGGAGAATTATTATACAACTGAAAACCGGATACCATGCTGAGACATATCCCTCTGAACAATACAGCACAGATACCTTTTCCCTTAGGGACATTACAATTGTAAATGTCATTTTCTTACTTTTGTTTCCAAAAAGAACCATCTTCCTCTTTCTCTATCTGTTAGCAGCAAATAAAAAATTGAATTTCAAGGGAAATTGAGAAGCCAGCTCATGAGAAACAGTGCAACTTTCCCTACTGGATCAGTGTAATCAGCTCCCCAAACTTCCCAGTAACACAGTGGTGTGACTCCATAGCCCGTCCTACAGGTTTCAAACAACACACGGGGCAGTTTGTTGTCTCATTCCACACCCACCCTCATATTCTTGAAACAGCTTTCTTTTGCCTTAAACTTTTAACTCTTAATAAAATAACTCTTAAAATTTCGATAAGGTTTTAAGCTATTCAAAAACTGTATGCCTACATTTGAGTCAGAAGACACATTGGACATGTCTTTCTTCTCCTTTGATAGCTGCTGCCATTCCCGGGGATTAGCAGTGCACTGGTCACTAAGCAAGGGAAACATATTTTTATTTATTTATTTTCAAATGAAAAAGGCTTTGAGGAAGGACACTGTCTATAAAGCACTGCTGTAGGTTATGGTAAACAGGGTTAAAGAGGGTTTTTTTTGTAAACCAGAATCATGGAATCACAGAATGATTTGGGTTGGAAGGGACCTTAAAGATCACCTCATTCCACCCCCCTGCCATGGGCAGGGACACCTCCCACTAACCCAAGTTGCTCCTTTGATCCAACCAGGCCTTGGACACTTCCAGGGATCCAGGGGCAGCCACAGTGTCTCTGGGCAACCTGTGCCAGGGCCTGCCCACCCTCCCAGGGAAGGATTCCTTCCCAATATCCCACCTAAACCTACTGTCTGTCAGTGGGAAGCCACTCTCCCTTGTGCTGTCACCCCAGCCCTTGGAAATAGTCTCTCTCCATCTTCCTTGTGGGCTCCCTTCAGGTGCTGGAAGGCCACACTTAGGTCACCCCTGGAGGAGACAGGAGGAATGGCTGACTGGCTCCAAACATCCAGCTGGGACGTGAGGGGGAACAGGGAGAGCCCTGGGTAGGTGGGACGGGCACTGCTCCATCCCCTACCAACCTCTGGGCCACTCCAAGGTGGTGGTGGCCAAACCACACAGCCTGTCCCAAACCAGCAGCTGACCTCAGGGCCTGCCCCTAAATGGGAGGTCTCCAGTGCCATCAGTCAGCGGTACAAAAAACCCCCAAAAACCCAAGGAATAAATAATTTTACTAATAAAAGCAATGGGATAAACACCCACTGAGGGAAGGAAGGTGAAATCCTTTCTCTTGATTCCCTCAGCTGCTCTTTCAACATGATTCGGCCAAATAATTCTTCCAAAACTTTTTTGTATGAGGAAGGTGACAAGTTGTGCCCTCAAGAAACATTGATCTGCAATAGCCACCCAAACCCCTGAGTGCAGAGGTCCAGGACTGCTGGAGCACCTTGCCTGAAACCCCTGCCTTCACCCTCCGTGCCGTGGCAGAGCCCTGGCACCAGGGCCAGTGACACGCGCAGGTAGCAAGGAAGAGGAGCCAGAGAGGGAAAGGACAAGGCAGAGGTAGCAAGTTTGAGCTGTAATGAGGCCACAAGGCTGTGAGCAAGGGGACTGCATCAGAAATACACCCTGGGAGCAAGAGGTGAGTTGCAAGGACCAGGCAAGGCTCGTCAACACCGTCTCAGCAGATATTGAGGCTGCTGCGAAGTACGAGGTGGCTCCACTGACTCCCTGAAGTGTGTTCCCAAAAGCAAATCATTAAGTGCAGGATAATATACAAAAAAAGTCCTGTCGCTGCAAAAAAGGAAGTCACAGTAGGAAATTCCCTTTTAAAGGGCCAGATTCTGCCCAAAAAATAACCCCACAGGTACACGAGCAATCACCAGGTGGCAGGATTTGTCTGCTAAACTGAGAACTATTCCCACACCTTCCAAAAGCAGCAAGGGAATGGATAAACACACAGGTTGCTCACCTACCACAGTTACCAGTGAAGGAGAGAAAAGAAGCTGGAAAGGAATGAACCGGAGATGCAGCAGTGCTGCCCCAATCTAAATGCAGGCTGGACTACAGACTCCTGCTAACACGCCTCCAGCCCAGTAACTTTTTTTCTTTTTTTTACTGATATTCATTTTCCTCCTCCCTGAAGGCTTCTAGATGATGCTTCCATGAAGAGAGTGAAGCAGAAATATGTAACATACACCAACTTCCAAACCTTTTTTTTTTTTTTTACCTTCTCAACTGGCCAAGGAAATTGGTAGTGAAATACTTCACATTTTTACCTTGGATTGGTTGCCAGAGAACCTGAAACATCTCCTAGCACAGCTTTGCAAGTCAGGTCTTTTCTGCTGCCTGCCTTCAAATTATCAAATGACAAATGATCAAATGATGAGGGGGCTGGTTCATGGGTTTACAATTCCCTTTGAAGTGAAAAGGCTCGGCATGAAGAATCCCATGAATAAAAAATGCTGCTGTTTCCCTCTGCCATTTTACTGTATGGCTCACACGTTTTCCCCATATCCTAACTGCTAAGCCTAGAAGAAATGCTGGATACACATTTAGGGAGTTTTTTGTACCATACCCTAAAGGGTGAGAGTAAGAGTTGTAAAACATTCTTTTTCCAATGACTCTCTGATGCAGAAGTAGCAGCTACAACATCCACATCGGGGTAGAGAAGACAAAGTACATTTCAAACCCAGAATGAAATCTGTGCGCAATCAATGCATAAAGGACACGCTGACAGATGCTCGAGCAGAAAGTCTCTAAGATAAGGAATGTGAAAAGGGCATTTTTTCAAATAAACAAAACTGTGACAGCCTTTTCTTTTTTACAAGAAAGATGTGAGGAAAAGGTAGGCCTATAACGGAATAAGATTGGAGAGATAGAATTGTGTTTCACAGCAATTGACACAGGCGATGAATGAGCACAGGAGGAAAAAACCTCAGAACGAGAGAAGCACCAGAGCCCTCTCTCCTGTTCTCTGACACTGCTGTTAACAGCTCATAACTCTGATTAAGTGACAAGTTATGTATATGCATATATACACACCCCATACACACACAAGAAACAATCTATGTCCTAGCAAGCCTTGCGTGAATTCAGGCAAGGCACAGCAACAGAGTCCAGTTTAACCCACCAGCACCAGCCTAAGCAACCCCAAAGACCAGTCCTCCTTTCGCCTTAGCTCTGCACTTGATCTTACATATCCTAGAGGGGAAATTGATAAAAAAATATTAGTTTTGCCTATAACACGTAATGCAGCTTGTTGGAGTCTCACCATTCTAAACACATGGATGCTCTTAAAAGGGGCATTTTTCTGCCAGAGAAACAGAGAAAGAAATGTGAATTTTGGATTCTGCAAGGATTTTTTTTTTTTTCAGCAAGGTGCCCCCACACATAGAGGTTGTTTCCTGCCCTTAAAGGGTCTCTGGTATTTTTTCCCAATCATTTATTGATACCTGATCACCGACATACTTATGCCAGCACTTGACAAAGGTGTCACAGAGCTCCTGACACACAAACTCACTCAATACTACATGTTTTACTACATGTGGGAGAGTATTCCCTGCGGGTTGCAGATGAGGAAGGTGACGGCCTAACTCTTGGGGGACGCAGAAGGTTTTGCAAACACACAGCACTGTGGCAGCAGAACCTGCTTATAAATTTCTTTCCAATTTGTAAACTTTAAAAAAAATCAATTGCAAGTTGGTCAGGAGACGTTTAACATATAGAAATTTGTGTTTTCAAACTATTCCCCAGTGCCTAAAGCTGTGAGCTGGTGTCCTAAATATTCAATAAATATATAAAAAACTCAAATTCATAATTTCCAGAAAACTTATTTCTCAGCTTAATGCAGTAAATTTTCATTAATTTCTTCCCCTAGGTTAATAGGAAACAAATTACATTTCACAAAATGTTAATGGAATTTCCCTACAGTGTCTCTCTTATGTACTTGCACCTGTAAACGTTTAAATATTACAAAAATATATAAGTAGGGCAAGACAATGGACAATTTGTTCTATTGTAAGCATGATACTGCATAGGATGGATTGAAAATATGAGAAAAAACCCACCCCACATTTCTTAAACTATCTGAAAGGTCTGGCAGGCTTGTTGCAACAGCTTGTCCTGTCCTTAAAAGAATCCTTAGAGGAATGAAGGCATTAGATGGGGTCTTGCAGCTTTAGGGCAGAAATGGGTGGGAAGGCAGGTTCAGTGGAGAGGAACAAGGGGTAACAGGTACAGAAATCAAGTCAGAAAGACAAGAGAAATAAGGTTGGGAGTGACCCTCCTGAGGCAGAGCAGACAGAGGAGACCAGTGACAGCAAGCCAAGAAGCCCAGCTGGTACTCCCCTTTAAAAAGGTGTAACTTCACATTACACTTGCACTTCTGTTCTTCCAAACTTTAGGATAAAACCCTCCTGAGTCAATGTATCCCCTTTCCAAATTAGTTCTGTATGTTGTGAAAATGCAGTTAGGCATGTTAATCTCTTTCTGTTTTGACATATCCACCCACATTGACAATTTCTAATAGATAGCTTAAATTAAATAGTAAAGCAAGTATTTTCAAACATACATTGTGCCCCTTTCTGACACTCCCTCCAAAAGACAAAAGCTCCTCCTTTCCACTGGTTGGTTCCCATGTGACAGGCAGCAGCAGTTGGGTCAAGGTCAACCCATTCCCCAAGTCATCTGCTGAGTGCAAAGCTGGAGGTGAAATTCCCCAGTGGACACACCAGTGTCAGGCTGACAGCAGATGCTTCCCTGCACGGATCCGTGGCAGAGGATCCAGCAGCACCTCACATGGCCAGTGCAAGGAGTCTCCTGCTGACTGGCCAAGTCCTCCATGAACTGGAATGGAATTCCATTGTAAACAGCACCTATTTGCAGCAGCCCTTGGTTCTCCCCTAGGACTCCAAGTGGCAGAATTTCCCATGAGGATCCCTAAGGGGCAGCACAGCTCCACAAAAGTGTGACCCTGATTCCAGTGGGAATCACATTTAACAAGGATCAGGCACACCTTTCATCCTGAGTCTTCAAGTACTGGGTAATACCTAGAAAGCTGCTGTCATGGCTCCCACAGACGAAGTGAGGCTTGAGAACCTCCACGTGTTTTAAAATTCAGAGGAGGAGGAGCTACTTTTTAAATTCAGTGTCAACCCAGGCTTTTACAGTAAGGGACACTCAGTTATTCCACCTGAGCCCCTGCAGGTCAGGGCAAACCTCATGTATTTGTAGAACCAGAAGTGAGTGACACAGTCTGTAAAGCAGGATGAAAAATCTCATGTTCCAAGGGTTTCACCAGAGTTCAAGTGTTGTGATCAGCAGTATAAAGTCAGCTGGTCCCAAGTCAGAAGTGGCCGTTCTCAGGGGTCATGATGGGGCCAAGGCCAGTTACCATCTTTATTCCTGACCAGGGTGATGGGCCACAGCCACACACACTCAGTGTGCTGCTGTTCAAGGGGAGCTTGGCAGACTGGAAAGAAGTGCTGGCAAAAATCTCATGAAATTTACACAGATCACATGCAAATTCTTGCCCTTGGGATGCACATTCTCTATAAAACACCACAGGCCAGGTGTTGGACTGACTAGTGAGCAGCTTTGCAGAGGAGGACTGGGATGAAGGCAGTGGGAGGGGAAGGTCACGGTGGACACAAGTTGAACACAAGGCAAAAGCTTGTCCTTGTGGTAAAGAAGCCAAACCCTTCCTGTGCTGTATCAGCAGCAAGGCTGTAGCCAGCAAGCTGAGGCAGTGCCAATTCCCCACTGCCCAGCCCTTGTGAGAACTCAGAGGGGCTGCCAGGCCCATTTTTTTGCAAATTAAAATGAGAATTTTGAGAGACCAATTCTCATTTCATTTAAAAAGCAAAAGCAACTTGACTGAATTTAGATGTATTTTGATGCTGGATTAGTATCCATAAGAGCACAAATCTACCAATTCAAGAACTGTTACCTTCCACAAACACGAAACTTGGAATAACTTCCTCAGGGTGTACAATATGACGATGACTCCAGTGCTTTCTTCATAGCCAAACTGTGGTGTCCCTTTGGAGAGAATTCAGAGCATTTCCTCAAACTAACCCAGAGCAACAAACTGGGCAGGACACTCATTACTGCCCTTTGTTTTCTCTGACATGCCACATCCCTCCATGTCAGTCAGTGTATTGTCAATGACTCGGGCAAAGGAACCACAGCCTATTTCTTGTGTTAAAATGGCATTTCTGCCTCACTTAGAAACCACCTCATTACTCTAAAACACGGATTTCATCTTGGCTCATGGTTGCTTGGTGGATGGTTTGTCTTAAAGCAGCAGAGAGTAAAGAAAATACGTCCCTCCTGCTCCCAGTTTTACTCAGTGTAGAACATTCCTGGTCTCCCAGACTTCACTGAGGGAAGGTCTCGCCTAGCAAAGTGATGCACAAGGTGCAAAACTACTCAGGAGTGCAGGTGTTTGCACACACAGATGCATCCAGTGGGTTCAAAACCAGGGCTGGTCCTGTATACAGCAACTAAACCGAACTAGAATCAGAAAGCAGAACTCTCCCTGGAGCTTTATTTTCAGGGAATCTGATATCCTTGCTTCCCCTGCAGGCTCTCACATTTCAACAGTGAACGTAACGCAGGCACAACACATTACACAGTTCAAAGAGATGGGTCTGGAACCTTGTTTCCATTTCAAAGAAAAAAGGCACAAGTAAATTGATTGTCATCACAAAATCATTTTTCCTGAAGCAGAAAACAAAACTACTTGAATTTGTATTTCCTTTCTGTAAAGGGAATCCATGGAAGAGAAAGGTATTTTAAGACAGAATGAATTAACATAGTTTACAAAAGCCAATTAAACTATTGAAAAAGCACTTAGCATGTCACATTTTAAAACAACTGTGTCGATTCAGTAAGAGAAAAATACTGGCTTATTTATAGTTAAATTCCCTTCCCATTACGCTGGGGTATTTTCTGTCTCTCATAATACTGACACATAAATGACATGGGGGCGTGGGGGTGGTTCCAATCTAAAATTATGAATAATGCAGCCAAATTAAGACACTGCACTTTTGTATGGCTGAAAAGAAAACCATGTATTGGGAGGTTTCACATCTACAAACATTAGAATTTCTTACGCCAACTTCTTGAAATAAAATTATGGATTACAAATGTTAAGGTCTGTTTTATTAATATTAAAGTTCAGCTAAATTCTACAGACTTTGAGGCATATCAAAATGGTAAATAAAATTATTAAAAGGTTATCATATCCCATCATAATAGGGATAACTTGCAATATATAACCATAAAGGACAAATTCCAGGAGAAGAAGAACAGATGGAGTATGAAAATGTACCTGTTGTTTATAGTGTGAAACAGTTCTGGGCAAACAAGGAACTACCAGGCCTCTGTGAAAAACTGCACATCAGTAAATGGGTTTAAAAAGACACAGAATCGTGGAATGGTTTGGGTTGGAATGGACTGTAAATATGATCTGCTTCCAAGTCTCTGCCATGGGCAGGGATGCCACTCAGTGATTGCTTAGGTGTAAAAAAACATTACACTGCGTTCAGCCACCACCCTTAAAAAAATAGTGTGGCTGAGCCTTGGCTAAATCTAAATAAAAACCTTTGGACACAAATTTGTGGGTCTTCTCAAATGACTATAAAGACATGTAGGGTTTGAAATTCTGCCCCAGCTGACAAACACAGCAACAGCTCCCACTGACCTCACTTGCAATCAGAATTTTCCTCCAATTACAATGGTTAGGGACTGGGTAGTTCTGATTTTTTAAAACTTTGAATTAAAACCTAATCCTTTAAGAACCTGATCCATACAGGTGATGATTTTGTTCTTACAAATATTTATTAGCACAAATCTTCTTGCTCACACAGATAATCCCATCAGGTTTAAAGCCAGAAATAAATATTATGCCATGCTGAGGTTTCTCCAGAGGAAAAGAAGATGGTCACAGACGCCAAGAGACACAATGGAAAGAGAGCAGGGCTTGGAGAAAGCAGAAGACTAAAGTGCTGGAGGGAATGGCTGAAATCCCTGGAGAACAGGTGACCTGTCCCCAAGAGTGGGAGAAAAGGGCACCTCTGGCAGTAGTGATTTCCTTGGACAACAAACTGGGAGGGTACGAAGCAGAGGAAGGGAAACCAGGATGGCAGGGGTTTAACTCAGTCTGAGTTCTGAAGACTCCAAAACACTGAAAACCATCAGCAACCCTCAGACAGCAAAGAAGGAAGAGGATAGTCTAAATGGAACAGAATGCAGAACACAAGGCAGCAAGGCTGGGAATAAATGAGGAAGAGTTATGCAAGATTTACTAAAAAAAAAAAAGCCAAAACCAAACTTGTATTTAATAGACTGAAAAAACCTGATCATTTTCTGATAGCTACAGGCTCTTTATCTGGGTCTGTGAAAACTAAAACAACTTACATCAGAATGTCAGCACCACAAGGAGAAATCTTGCAGCGGTATAAGCAAAGGCATGTACTTTCATTTCTACCTCTAATTTCTCTATTTTTCAACATTGTTATTAAAACCCTGCAACACTTCTCAGGTTCTGGCAATGTGTATAACAAATCACCAGGTCCTGCATTTCTACAAGGTAGGTATCAAAAAGACATACACAGATTTTTTTAAGTTAATTGTGTCCTATGGAAAATATTTCAGAAGAAATCTCAGTCACAAAAAACCCCCCAAAATAAGTAAATAAAAAGGGAGAGGCTCAATCAGATTACGACTATTTGATTACATTACTATGCATGAGGTTATGTGCTGCAAGTTCAACACACTCCAAGGAAAACGTGAAAATTACCAAAAGGCAATTAACACTACAATGGAGACTATATTCAAATCCCAGTCGAATACAGATTTAAGACGACAAAGAAAGTGAGAATTTTCAGTAAATGTTTAAGTGTTACATTCAATCAACTCTTGTTTTTCTCCCCTGGGACTCCTAAGCATCTTGTTAGCTGCAATTATCACCTAGTTAATAGCAGCAGTTTAAGTGGCCAACAGAATTAATTCTCGATGGAACAAAAAAGGCCAGCTATTTCATTCTACTATGTGCAGGCACCACCACACACCAGTGTGTGCCCAGGGAGATCTGGGTCTCAACCATGTTATCCTGAAGAATGTATATACGTATATTAAATCCCGCAGTGGTTGTATCTGTGCAAAGTTTTTGTTGAAATCTTGTTATGCCAAATTGACTTTGCAAGCACAAAATTTGGCAATTCTTCCTCAAGTATCCACAGGGCACAAGAGATAATCTCAAAGCAAAACCTTTGAAGGAGGTTTATTAAGATTTTACATATTCCGACTGCTAATAAGCTAATGAGAAAAAAAAATTATTTAGAGATATTTTTCTGTGTAGCAGAAATTAGTGATAAAAATGCCTAAAGAAACAACAATACATTCATCACGATGCAACAGCAGCCACACACTGGGATGAACATGGCTCGGAGGCTCAAGTGTTTATAAGGTTGCGTGTCAGTCGAGGAAGGACTTCCGAATGCAATCTCCTTCCCACAACACAGGCAGAGTTACAGCTTTGCTTAGAGCCAAACTGTCACGAAACAGTTCATCCTAACATACAACCACGTGGTGACAGAATTACACTGCATTCCATGCCACACAATAACAAAAGAGCATCTCCATCCCACCGGGAGACTGCGGAATCAATCCTCCATTTCACACGTGAACCGGCCGCAAGTAATTAGAGCATCACAGTATCTCAACGTTGCTACTAATAACGATGTCACCAGTAAACAGATACTGATATTAGAGGGCCCAGAAAAATCTTATTATTTACTGCTTCTAACGAACCCCAATGCAGGGACATGCACGTGATTTAATCAGCGTGCAGGAGAGACCAATTTGCACCAAGAGGCAGCAGTCAGTTCCTGCTCCCTCAAACACAGAACCTCACAGGCCTCAGTTTGTTCCCAACTTCACATTGTTCTTCCCTGAAGAGCTGGAATAGATTTATGCTTTTCATAAAAATCCTCATCAACTCTTTATAAAACAATTACCATCAACTCCTTATAGAATAACGACTTCGTTATCTTCTCAGTGCTTTCAGCAATATTTACTTTCTGAAAAGCACATTTTAAAGGTGACTGATGTTGAGGGGTGACATTTCTGAAGGGCCCATCCTGAAATACCTTCAGTGCTTTAATTTGCAAATTCACAGCTCTGAAATCCTTTCCCAGCTGTCATCACCTCAAACCTGATATTAATCACCAGCTCTAAAAAGAGAGCATGGCATTCATCTAAACAAAGCAGCATTTTGTAAATAATTAATAAGGAAATTAATAGCAGAGTGCCAACAGTAGCAGAGCACTTTCTGATTTATTTTTCTTAAAACCCATCCCCCTTCCAAGCAAAGCCTAAGCAGGAATGTCACGCTATTAGCTTAATAATACCTAGGTTAATATTTGTACTAAGCCTCGGAATCTGCCACTGTAAACATGGCTTTGCCTAAATCTGCAACAATCTGAATACACTTTGTGCTTACACAGTTAATAAATCTCCTCTTGGTAAACCTGACTCCAGAGTTCTTATTAGGGTTCTAAAACACATTTCTTTTACTCAGCATTGAGATGAATGGAGCCAGCAGGAAGCCAACTGTACCTACCCAAGAAGGTCCAGATCGAATCTCCCTTTCCTCCGAGGATTTTTTCAGTGTCTAAATGATGAGTGCAAAAGGAATCCTTTAAACCCAGCATAATTTATTGATAATTTTTAGCACTGGTCTGATTAACTTTACCATAGCTGACACTATTCATCTGACAATAATAGAATATTAGCAATGCTGAAAGCCGTGTAATTAGAAAGAAAATAAACACCTGCTGTAACACCCGAATATTGCTGGCTACGCATTAGAGTTCAACCTCCTCATCACTCCAAGTCTGTAAGGTCAATTTTCTATAAGAGAGACTTCAAGATTCTGAGCCACTCATGCCAACCACAATCACACATTCACATGAAACAGTCTTCGAGTTTCTCCAGGTTTTTGATCACAGCAGCAAAAACGCATCCCTGTTTTACAGACAAGATCTTCTCCTGACTAACCATTAATTTTTGAATGCTAAGAACAGAGATTTTCATGCATTCGGGGTTCTTTCTCTCCACACTCTTGTAACAAGGCAAGGCCAGAAGTCCCAGTCACAGCCGTGGATGCCATTCTGCCTTTCTTATGTGAAAAATCTGTAAAGATGGTCCCACTGCTGCTGGCTTCAGGCTGAGCCACAGCAAAGCCCTTTTTGCCTGGGTAAGCTGCTTTTTGTCTGGTTTCACAGAGAGATGATACCACGAGAAAAGAGAGAGGAACAGCACAAGGAAGCCTCATGTCAAGCAGGAATGACAACAGCACAGAAAGAAAATTCCTTTGATTTAAAGGAAGTACCTGGGGAGATGGTGGAGGAAAGTTCCTTGGGCTTTTGCATAGACGCAAAGGAAAACTGAACATGATCTATTTATCTTAGTACCTCCTTCCAGCCAGCCCTTACACAGGAACAGACTGCAGGAGGCAAGCGCACAGGAAAATGAAAATTGAAACTAATGTGATCTGAGGAAATGGCTAAGGACAAAGTGGTGAAATAATGTCACCCTTCTCCAGCATACCCCCCCTCCCCCCGATTTCCCCAAAGAATCAATGTATCTTATACTTATGTATCCACAGACAACAGATATATCAGTAGTGAGACAACATCGAAATATTCTGAATTACTATTTTGCTCAGCTCTTGGTCTCCAAAGGAGAAAACTCAGCCCAGTTTCCAAAGGATGTCAAATAAAAAAGCCTCAGAGGTAACAATTGTGCCACATGCATTTCAATACCCAGGGAGAGGATCAGGCCCTTTGTTGCTCAGAGAACCTTCCAGACTTCTCAGGAATAATGGCTGAGAAGTTCTAGTTGGACAAACTGCAGTAAATTGTCAGGAAGAACTGCAACTCGCTATGTATTTGCACAGGAAAAAAAAAACAACAACAAAAAACCCACTAACAATCTAAATTTTGTTCCTTTATGTTTTATAATAATTACAATAATTCATTGCTGAATATAAAACCTTTGTACCTTCCGTACAGCAACCTATACTTAAATGAATATGAAACCTACATCCACTTCTCCCTTCACCTGCCCTTTTCACTTAAAAAGCAAAGACAGTGTTGGAAATCCATCCTAATACTGACATGTTAATTATCATATCAAGAATCCCACTCTGGCCTCAGTATCACTGACTTTGTGCGGATCACAAAACAAATTAACACTCCTATTTGCAATTTCTTATCTATCAGCCTGTTCCTCTACATATATAATTTTAAATTGAGACCAAATTCCACTGCATTACTTTTGCCACAAAGGAATATAAAAACTGAAGGGGATGGGAAGGGCAATAATTTCACTGTCACTTTGCAGCCACCGACTCACCAGCTCAATAGCCTGGTTTGTAAATGAGCATAAAACTTAAAAGTCAGGGTAAGCTTTGGGAGATGAAAGACATTTGCTTCCATCCTTCCTGATACAAATAAAGGGAATCATAGAGTGGTTTGAGTTGGAAGAGACCTTAAAGGCCATCTAGTTACAGCCACCTTCCAGGTTGCTCCAAGCCCCGTCCAGCCTGGCTTTGGACACTTCCAGGGATGGGGCAGCCACAGCTTCTCTGGGCAACCTGTGCCAGGGCCTGCCCGTGCCAAAAATCAGTCCTCAATCAAGTCAACTCATAATTTGCTTATATACTATAAACAATAGTTACAACTACTACTTGTACAGTACTAACACAGTGATAGCATCACTGCTATAATATTTCGCCTGAATTGCTCGTTGCAAGTAATAACAAAATTACACCAGGAGGAGCAACTCCATTCTCAGAGTGAGTCCTTGGCTTGTGTACAGACCAAAGCTGGACCTCCTTGATTGAATTATAAAAACACCAATGGCACTCTGCAGCTCTGAAAGGTGGTTTTTCTGCTTTCATGCTGCCGAGGGAACGCTCCCTTGGGTGCTCTGAGGCATACAAATTGCTACACACTGCAGCAAATGGACCTTGTTCCAACCCTGCCGCCGAGAGGAACACTCTAGAACAGAATGGAAAAATTGAGCTGTGATGAAAGCCTTTAACAGACATCATCTTTAATGTGGGCACTCAGGTGAGCAGAGCTTTATGTGCTGCCCATCTCAGTATTTCCAGAGGCATAGTCAGCACATATCCGTGATCCCTGGATATTCTTTGCCACCTCCTTCTCCCCTCTGAAATATCAGTCTCAATTCCCCAAACCTCACCCTCCCATCCTTGTTTTTTCTTTTCTTTTTTTTTTTTTTAAGAAAACCCACGCTGCTTCTCTATGACCGTTTTGTTTTAAGGAAGGTTATTATTCTTTTATTATTTCTAGGGATATTATTCTTTATTTTCTCTCTCTCCAGAAAGGATCACACACATTACCTTGTGTGGATCTTCCCCAGTGCACAGTCCACAACAGAACCGGCAGAGCAAATAGATTTTACATCTGTAAATGCAAATTTACATTTGACTCTTTCTTGCATTGAGAGGAGCCAGCAAAGTCTTCTATTCTGTCCCCTGCTTTACTTGAAAAGGAAAACATTACTGCTTAAAAGCCCGGTCCCTTCTTGCTTACTGTAATGGCTCAGTTCCTACCACCTCCTTTGAGTGCCACCATTCCCCAGGAACGCTGGTGGGTGTAGATACCTTTTAAACACAGGTAGAAAAGAAAAAGTCCATGTATAGCATTTTGGCTTTTTCATTAAGTTTCAGAAAACACATTGTTTCAATTCTGACATTTTTAGGGGGAAAATACGAGTGTAAACTGCACATATTTTTAATGATACCAAAAGTAATCTAAAACTCTCAGTGAAAAATTTCTTTAGCCAAGCCTAAAGAAAACCTGTTAAGTGCTGACCTTCACTGATATCCTTTTGAAATCTCCAAATGGTCACAGCTGCCACAGTTTCTTTTATGGGTCAACAACCTTTTCTGATAAAGTCTTAAAAGAACCCTTCTCATCACTTTTGGAAGGCAGTATTTCTCCAAGGATTGTTAATTTAAATGAACATTTGAGTTTCTGTCTTTTAAAGGCTGTTATTTGCTACATCCATTTTCTGAACTTAGAACAGAAGATCCCTTTAACTCCTTTAATCTCCTTGTTAGCCATACCCATCTGTCCTTGCAAGAATCTTGCAGAGCAGCAGAGGAACACAGTTGGCAATTTGAAACCAACACGTAATCATTAGTTTCAAAGTCACATTTTAGCATCCTCAGCTTTAGAGAAAACACAGCTTTTCACCCTTGACTTTTGAAACTTATTTTAATTCTGACCAACACTGGAAACTGTGATTATACTAAAAGCATTTAAAAAGTTGAAATTAAATTTCTGATGTGTATGAGCAGGGGTGCTGGCCCAAACAGAATCCTCAAACAGAAGGGAGAGTCTGAAGGGAACACGCAGACGTGGAAGGACAACGTGAGGCAGGAGCACATTTACAGAGGCAAACAAAGCAGCAGGGAGCATTTGCATTTGGTATTTGTCTTATTGCAAACAAGCAAAAAAAGAAAGCATCCTGGCACGACAGCTACTGCTTAATACAACATAATATAACCTAATATAACAACACCAATATTCCAGATTGATTACTACAAACCCACAAAACCTGCTAATACAGGCACAGGCCCTGACACGGAGCTGGATCTGCTGGCTTTGCTTGCTTGCAGTTAAGAGTATCCTCATCTGCACTGCAGCTTACCTTTTTAAAATATCATTTGAAAATAAAAAATGGCACGTCTCATCGGGTCGCATCAGTCATGAAGAGCAAGCGAGCTCCAGACTGGTAAGAAGAAAGCAGAAAGGACAGAGCAGCACAGAGCCATTTGCATTGGGGACACTCAGGGCTTCAGAGAGCGCTCGAGCCATGGAGGGGCAGTTATTTATCAGGCAGCACAGAAGTTCAATACCAAGGAAAGAGAAGGGTTTTTTTCCCTAAGAGGTCTGTGATTGAGGAGGCTGAACTGAGTGAAGGACTTGGTGCATAACCCAGGCAAGAAGACAGAATGGCACAAATTGGAATTTCCTAATTAAAGAGCAGCTGATGCAGTTGGGTGCTCAGAGCAAAGGCTCAGGCAGAAATAACATGCAAGCAAGTGTGGCACATACAGCACAAGTACATGCACTGTGTGCTTGAGCTGGTATTTACAGCATGTTTGCATGTAAGAACCTGCACCCTAATGATTTTATACTAAAAAACAAGCTTGTGCTGTTGATATTTTCTTAATAAACTTATAACTAGGTAAAGCACTCTACTGATTAGATTGTTCCATCACAGCAGCAACTTCCTCATCACATTGAAACATTCCCAATAACGAGAAAAGCTCTGCCTTCAGTTCTCTACCGCCTTGCAAGAATCAAGCTGTCAAAGAAAGATCAAACCTTCTGAAGATGTACAAGTTTCGAATCAGCCAGGCAGTCACTTGCTTAGGACAAGCGAGCACAAACTCTGGGATGATTTACAAACAACACACAACTATATAAACACATATGAAAAACTATTCAACATCACTGATGCTCATCTAGCAAGTACTTCTCTTTCAACCTTAGAATGAAAGTGATAGTAAAACTAAAGTATTTCCAATGCTTCTTTCCTTCCCCAGGACTATTCAAAAAGCTGTTGAGCATGTTGTATGAATTCAACAGAAATAGCAGCCTCGGTTAATTTAACTACACAATAAAACAAAGCAAGGTGTGAAGTAAAAAATAGGCACAGAAATACGAAATAAGTAGTAGTAATACACACAACTCAAGAAATTACACCAGAAAGTACTGGCTGCTTACTAGTGGGACTCTTGGCTTGGAATGCAACATCCCAAACCTGACAGTGCAGACACTCAAAGACCTCAGTGATGATGGTGCAACTTCAAACCCACCTACAGAGAAATAATTGTGAAAGCAGAAATACTGACAGCACTTGTATCTGAAGAAACTCACTGCAGCCCAAACAGCTGGGCTCCTTGAAAACGATTTTCCCTTCACTGAGATACACTGAAATATTCAGAACGGCACAAATTAAATTACAGAATTAACTGAAGTACAAATGCAAATGAAGGAATCATATGCTGATACAGTTACCAGCAATTTGCAAAGCTTCAGCTGTGAGCTGTATACACAGAGGAAAGATGTTCTTTGCCCTGTTTTTCTGCTCTTACTGAGATTTGTCTTTGTATAAACTTTGTAAAATTTGATCAGTTGCTAAGTAATAAAATAAATTGTGCTTTCTTCTTTTTTCTTTTCTTAGAATCACAGAGAGGTTTTAGAAACATACCTTGCACCAGCAACAGTGTGGCCAGCAGGACCAGGACAGTGACCTTCCCCTCTCCCAGGCCATTCCCTCGTGCATTATTTTCAAGAGCTTCCACTGCAAATTCACAGCTGAGTAACTTTGCACATCCAGAAAGGTGATGAAAATGCATTGAGCCAGGCAAGAAATTAGTTTGTAGCTCTAAGTGTCTCTGAACACCGGGACACCTGACTACACCAAAGCGAGAGTTGGTGTATATTCATCATACAAGTTACCTGGAAACTGTCACTGAGCACTTCAGGAACTTGTTCTACCTGCCCAAGCCAGCACTGAAACACTGACTGATGGGTCAGTGAATGCTTTTTATTGACTACTACTACTGTATATTCTTCCCATGACCCCGAGCTCTGCAGTAAGTATACAGAATATAAAGTAGTTCATCTTGTCACTATTGTAACTGATTAAAAGCATGTCTTCCTGAAAACTTTAAAAAAAAAAAAATAAAGAGAAAAGCATAGATAGAAGGGTATTTAGGAATTTAAGATAACAAGGCAGAAATCTAAAGATGGGATATTAACAGAACAGGGGAAAAAAAGAAAGTTGCAGATTTCTTACCCCACTGGTTATTAATAGTCCAATAACCATCATGAAGCCTCCAAGACTGAAGCCATCACTCTCTGGCTTGGGCATAGATTTTATTTTGTAATTTCAGATATACTTTGCAACTTGCTGAGAGGTTCACGTCTTAACATAGAAGAAATAAATTCTTCCAGCTAGCTGAATTTCCATCACAGTACCTGGATGAAGTAGCATTAACTCTGAGCTGAAGAGACAGGTAATGAGTATTTGTAAGGCACTGGAGCAACGATCATCTTTACTAAAGCAATGCAGGTATGAGAGAAATCTGTCCTGAAATATGGGGGGCAGGGAGTAGATCTTGCATTCAAGCTGCAATTCACTTTTAGCATAAGACTTATCACTCCGAAATAAGGAACTTGAGCCATTTGATGCTGCTTAGGATCCAGTTTCCACGTGCAATGTATTGATGGCTGTCCATCACAAGCAGCTGCCTGCAATAGCACGACTCTGCTGGGACCCACCCTGGTGCATTCCATGTCCCCCAGAGAACCTTCCTGAAGTCCATCTGACATCCCAGAGCTCTCAGATTTCAAAGATACAGTGATATGTAAGCACCTGCAAGAGCAGCACGATTTATATGGAGAACACTATGGAGGGGTACAAAAGACACCGTTTGTTGCATCTGGAGTGCCCTCCATACCTTTGCTAGTCGGGTGACAAGATTAATTAGCCCCTTGGGTCCAGACAGCTCTGGAATACCCCCAGTGAGGGAGACTCCACACCCTCCCTGGGCAATCTGCTCTAGGGCACAGTCACTGTCATGGGGAAGTTCTTCCTGATATTCAGGAGGAACTTCCTGGGCATCAATTCTCCTGTAACAAGCCACATGAAAAAAACAGGCACTGACATCTGCGGTGCTGAGAAAGCTGCTTCCAGTTACCACACTCCCTCCTAGGACAAGAGAGCTCCGAAGGAGAAGGATCAAAAGTTCCTATAATAATTCCCCCTGCCTGTAAAGATTCACTGGGAAACATGATGCCACTTTATATGGGGGAGCAGAAGTCTGGAGGCTCCTTCAAGTCTCATGGTGCAGTTCGGGACCCATCTGTCCTGCAGGATGGACCTCCCAGCTGAGCCATCACACACAGCACCCGGGCACCGCTCCAGCTTCCCTGCTCTGCCCACCCCAACCACCCACCGCTTGGAGGCTTTCCCAAAAAGCCAAGCCTGCCCCTACATCTTCAGAAACCTTGCTGAGGAGGTTTGTAACATGCCCTTGGGAGGAGTATTGTGTCCCTGTACGACACTGGAATCCAGTCCTTGCAATAAAAAGACTGTGCTTTGCCTTTTGCCCAGACGTGGCAGCAGTTGTAGGGCTAAAAGCAGATCACAGCAAGCAAACAGATCAGCACATACCTGATGCAACGCAGAGAGCAGGAAATCCAACTAAAATGCCCAGAGAGTCTAGAAATAACATTTAACTAAGATGCCTCAATTTATTGCACAAGAATTTTAAGCATCACTGGGAAAATTTAATAACATCCTACAGTAAACCAACAGAAAACCAGACATTTTGAACATTAAACTGTCTGCAACATCCATTCTGTGATCTTGGTGTTACCATAAAGTAGGAAAATACTTCAGTTTTTGTTTAGCACTTTTCAGGGTGAGAACACAAACATCATAAACAGAAAATCCAGAGAGAAATCAATTTCCTTATGCCATTTGCTGCAGTGAGATTAGCAGAGTCCAACACTTCCATTAAAAACTAAAAGCTCTTCCTCTGTAACCAAAGACAAAACATTCATCACCAAAATCAGCTGGGACACCCGCAAGGTTTTGAAGCAGGACTTCACACAACTGAGAGCCACAATTTGCATTTTCGAGAAATAAAGGCATCCTTCCCTTACTTTGATGTGCTAAGTGAGAAGTTCACAAGACAGTCACTTCAAAGGCACCTTATTTCACCGAAGGACCTTCAAGGATGCTATCAACTGGACAAGGATTCTGCTTCCCAGAAGTCTCCAGTTATGGGGTGGTACACCTTGAGAGACATCTATGCTCAGAAAAACCACAGAGACCTTTGTGTGAAAAAAAGTACTATGAAGAACATGTTGTCCATGGAAGTTCTCCTGTAATACATGTTTTCCCTCCTCTATTTAATGCAGTCTTTTGGATCTCTGTGTTTCTGTAGAGAACAAACCACCTTTTCTACCACTGCTGTTGCAGTTTATTTCATATTTAAAAGCCTTGTCGACATGGCACTTGGAGACATGGTCTAGTGGTAGCCTTGGCAGTGCTGCATTAAGGGTGGGAGTGATGACCTTTAAGGTCTTTTCTGACCTAAATGATTCCTCGCTTCTAGTCCAAACTCAGCAGATACACTAATTCTAGCCCTGCAGACTAAAAGAAGAGAATAGAAATCATCTGCTGCTACTTTTTTACACAAGTTATTTTTTCCTGTGGTCAGGGACGCCAAGAGAACCAATGGTCCAGCTCTAAGGAGCATTTATATACAGTCACAAGAAAAAGCGATTCACATGTTGTTCAGAAATCCATATAGACATAAATCCACAGGAAATCTCACATGAGTTGAAAGTGTTAAGGAGCCTTTATAACAAAGGACAGCTAGAATTCATTGTTTTAAATTCTTTAATCTGCATTACTGTAATTCATTTTTGACGGTAGAAGTCTTGAAATTTAAAATGTGTGCTTCCTAAGATTTAAAGCAATAAATGTTACCCTGCAAGATCAAAGAAGTTTTGTGGATTAGTGCTGTTCACAAGATTCTTACTGCCCATCTGGTTTTAAATACTAACTTTTATTAACCATTTCCCAGTCCACCACTTCTCACATGCACATGCAGCCAAACCTTAAGGTGCTGCGTCCTCTAAATTAACTACAACAGCAACTGCAGGTTCTTCCATCCCAAAGCAATGAAAAAACTCAGGCTTTGAAAACTGGAAGATTGCTCTGGTGACACAGGTGACATGGTCCTGTGTCCTCGGGGAGCGGGACCACAAGCCACGCGCTGAGCCACAGTATCAGTTTAGGTGGTTTATCCAACGTGGACCATGAGCCACACGCTGAGCCACAATATCAGTTTAGGTGGTTTATCCAACGTGGACCATGAGCCACAACATCAGTTTATGTGGTTTATCCAACATGGACCACAAGCCACAACATCAGTTTATGTGGTTTATCCAACGTGGCTTCGCCAAAACAAAATGCATTGTTGACTCCTGGGAAACCCAAGAACAGAACATTTATAACACCTGCAACCCATCAAACCAAAGAAATTATAAAACACCCCAAAAAATTACAAGAGGGAGGATGAAGTCACCCCAGAGCAAATGACTGCTCAATGCACAAACCCCGCAGAAATGCTCGAAAACTGCAACCACAAAGAGCAGACCATCCCTTGTGCCTGTTCACCTGTGCTCTGGAGCCCACAGCAGCTTCCCCAAACACATCCCAAAGAGTTTGAGACCCTGGAACAGCCCCAAATTTAATGGGGTGCCGCATGGCCACGGGCCTCCAGCTCACAGCTTTGTGAGTGTCTCACAATTAGACAGCTTGGGAAAAGAAAAAGCAGAGCTCCACAACTGCACCCTGGGGGATAAACACAAAGAGGTGACGTTAATCTCAGTTTTCAATTCGTAAAGAACGCATAATTTTAAAAGCGGTCTCTGAAGGGTCTCTTTTTGAAAAAAAAAAAAAAAACCAACCAAATCCAGAAGCCTTGCTGGGTGTGTTCTGTTTCACACCTCATGCATAATTCAAATATCTCACTGGCAAACATCTTGGGTACTCACCTTAAAAAACTATTCCTCATCCAAGTACAAATTGTGAAATTATTCATTCAGACTGAAATATGTGTTTTCAGATGGAACTTTCCTGAGGAAACTGTAAGAATTTTTCTAGTTAGAATCACAGAATCATTAAGGTTGGAAAAGACTTTTAAGATCATCAAGTCCAACCACCAATCTCCTGCCTGGGAGGCATTTTTCTACTTAGCAAATCAGCTTATAGCTCATCTATAGCCATCAACTATTTACAAAGGTAACAAAATAAAAAAGGATTTAAGCAAACCTTAAAATGAAATTACTTAATTCTGATGAGAAAAGACTGTATTATTAATTATTCCTGTAGTCTTTACTCACATAAGTAATTGCAAGGACAGGAAATATTTTGTTTTCTTATATAACAAAAGAGAAATTGTTCTCATTTTTCAGAATTCTTTCACATTCCAGACTTCCTTGAAAAATAAAACCCAGGAGACTAAACCTGATCTTTACAGAAATTCATTTTTCCTGAAAGTAATTTCTATATTCTTAGATACTATAATGGGAAAGGTAAAAATGTTCTCTGTGTCTTTGTTTTAAAACCTCTCATTTTTCACACAGTGTGGATTTCTTTTTCGACAAAAAGCAAAGAAAACTTCTAACAAAGTTTGGGGAAAGAAAACAGCTGTAAAAATAAAACAATTTTCATCTGCCCTGCAATGGGCTATTTTTCATTTCAACACCTTGTCCTAATGTAAGTCTACACGCTGTAATTTAACTAGCAACTAGTTTTACATCAATCCGACAGCCTTATTGGCCTCTCTGGAAAAGCCAAACAAAGAGGAGGTGGCTAATATGATGTATACAAGCTTTCTGCATCTCTGCCCTATCTTTTCAGACTTCAACTTTGTATTGAAAAGGCCTTAGGACTTCTAATAAACCCCAGTTAATTCTTTAGAGCTCATTACTCATTAATTTTGTCCACTCTAAAGCCATCTCTAACCCAGCCAAGTTCTTACTCAGGTGCTCTGGTTTTAAAAAAAACTAAATAGAGTAACCAGGATAAGTTTCTTCATCTCCTGTAATCTCATTTTTCTCTGTTTTATTAGTAACAAAACAAGTACAAACCTAATAAAAGAAAATGGACACAGGAACTTCTTGATCATAGATTAGTTTCTTCTTTCATTTGTATAAAATAGAGACAACAGCTGCTTCATTGACTTTTACAAGCAAACTCAGATTTAATACTACAGGTTGTTCTCTGTTAACAGGTAAATAACTGATAAAAAACATTTTCATTGTTAGGAATAAACCTCACCACAAGGTCACTGAGAAGTGCAAGCCTAAAAGTGAAAACCGGTATAAATTCCCACTTTTGGGACTACTGACCAGGAAAAAAAGGTTAGTTTATTTACCACCTCCAGCCAGGAGTCTTTAAACAGAAACAATTTTCCCAGAATTGCTATAGGCAGGGACTTCGTAATATGAAAAATTACAAAAATGATAATTTTCAGCATTCTCAGCAGACTGTTTCTCTACCTTTGTCCCTCAAATAAATCAACCTGGCAAGTCTCTGGGATGTATTAAATCTCCCAGGGATCCTATATCACAGACACATTTTCGTGGCCTCAATTCATACAGGAGTTACTATATTTATTTTACTTCCAAAGAAACAGACAGCATTACTTACACATACAGGAGAGAGGAAAACTAGGTCTAAAATATACCAATCCCAGAAATGAAAGCAAAAAGCTATTTTCAGGCTAATAGTAACAGATTCTCTGAAATCACGTTCACAAAAGTTAAGTAGAAGTGCTATCCAGCTGAAGCAGAGAGAAAATACAACCTTAATTCCTTTAACTGAGTGGTGCAGGAAAACAAACTATAAACACAAATATAAGAGCTGCTGAGAATTGTCACAGCTCCATTAATTTTCACTTTCCACCTGGAAATGGTCTTACTCTGATGCTTAGATATGAATATCTGTTTTGTCTCTCTTCTACTGAATTTAAAGTAGCTGTGCTGCTACTTCAGGCATTGAAGTTAATGTAAATTTACTTATTCTCATTTGATCTGTGACAAATGAGTGTAAGCTTCCATAGTATAATGCCAATCTGTCTTAGGCTTGTTTGCTTTTTAAAAAAATGTAACTATAATGCAACACTTTGCAAGTTCCTGAGCTCTCCTCTCTTATTACAAATAGAAGAGGCACCATCTGAATTAAACACCCTGCTGGAAAACCCCGAGGTCTGTAGCACAGGAAACATACATCTTTCAGTCAGTAGGTTATGGAGATAATTAAGCAGAAGTGGTGAACTTTCAGCTCAGGTTCATCATTAAGAAAGCCTCAGATCACTTTTTGTGACAGGCAGGTTATGTCAAACAAAGAAAGTAAGATGATCAACATTAATTTGATTATTAAGACCTCGTTATTTCAAAGAAATGTGAAGCAGCCACACAGACTGCAATGGATTGATGAGAAACACAGCAAGTTGACTGTTTCTGCCTTAAAGAAAACCTGTTAAGAGAGAAAAATGATTCCACCATTCTACCCTCACAGATGAAAATAAAATACATCTTTCCCATATTCACCATAATGCCTTAGGTGTACAAATATAAGTTTCCAAAGAACAGAATGGCGATGTTTAAAAATTAAACCTCATTACTGATGAATTCTTTAACTGTAGTCTTAATAAAACACTATTGCTCGTGATGCCTCAACGTACTGGCAAACCAGTACCACTGCTCCCATCCAAGACCCACATAACCCTTATCCTATTTCTGATACTTGCCAAAAGCGGATGCCTATGGAAGAATCGGAAGCTGTTCCCCCCAGCTGTCACCACTTGCAGCTCAGAGAGTTCCTGAGCCAGATACACGTTCTGTAGACTCCTGAAATCTCTGTTCCATGAGCTTTGTCTAATCTCCTGTTGAGCCTCTGCAAATATCCACAAGAATAAGCACTCTTTTATGTTTGTTTTCAACATTCATCTGGTTGGTTTATTTTCCTGTTTTCTAGTTTTTATGTTGGAAGAGACAAAAAAAATCCAACAAAAACCCCCCAATTAAAACAACCCTAATCAAAACAAAAACACCACTGAAGAAGCCACCAACTCTTTATCGCTCTGCCCAAGCCATCCATGACTTTACAGCTGCCCGTAGTCCAGGCTGAAGAGCCCTGGCTCAGTTGGCTGTTCTTTATAAAGCTGCATTTAAACAGCCCCGTGGCTCTTCTCTGGACACTTATGGATCCACTGGATTGTCCTTGAGGTGTGGGGACCAGAACTACACACACTAATTCCCAGCTCAGAGCTCACATTTGCTACTGTGAGTTCTCAAGTACTACAAAGGTATTAAGGAAGAATCACAATGAGCAGTTAAACTTCTGGCTCCAGTTCTTACAGGAACTATAAGAATAACAGGATCTGATTTTTGTGATCTCAAGAGAGTCAATGGGATCTGATCCTGGTGACTCATTACTATTCCTTCCATGCCGTTACTCCATACTCCCAAGCCACATAAGCAACTAGGATACATTCAGATTTCAGACAAGTATTCCGCTAATCCCTCCCAAGGAAGGATTCCCATGTGAGAACCACATGGCCATAGGTAAAAACAATTATTTTAGATTCTTTAATTATGAAGAACTATTATATTAGGAAGAAATCCTTCCCTGTCAGGGTGGGCAGGCCCTGGCACAGGTTGCCCAGCGAAGCTGTGGCTGCCCCTGGATCCCTGCAAGTGTCCAAGGCCAGGCTGGACGGGGCTTGGAGCAACCTGGGCTGGTGGAAGGTGTCCCTGCCCATGGGCTTTAAGGTCCCTTCCAACTGAAACCACCCTGGGACTGTACGATGCCTTGCCATGGCCTGCTGTCCCTTGCCTCCTTACCCATATAGCACAGACAGTTCCAGCTTTCTTTTTCTGAAATGATCCTGCCAGCTGACCAAAGCCATGGACACTGCCTGCTACACGCGCAGGGGTTTGCAATTGCTTCCCACTCACAGATCTCTCTGCAATTTAATTGTGGCAAGTGTACTTTATTTCTACTCTATTATCAACTTCATCTTAACAATTACGCCTAAAACCCATTAAAGTGTATTTGTGGAGAAAAGAAAACCTACGAGGTATTACTGATAATGGTTTTAATATCTACAGTGCCTTAATAGTATTAAAATCCACAACAAAAGAGGACAGAGTAAAAACTAAGTTCTTGGCCTTATCTTATTAAAAAGATTAGACAAACGCTGCACAGATGAAAAACTAAAGAGATATTTATGCAGGGATATGTGAAAAAGTCTCAAAGCCACAAGATTAAGAAATTAAATTTGAAGGGAGAGAGCAGAGGTATTTGAGACAGCATGACAGCACAAAGAAAGAAGCGCTGGGAACAGAACAGTTAGGAAAACATTGTAGAGAATTAGAGGAAATTAAGGCAGCAGACTCCTAGACACATAAAGCTGTCTCAACAGCTTTATAGATGAAAAGAGCAAGAAACCACTCACTGATAACTTGGAGAAAATGCAGAAACTGCACTCCAGTGAGTCAAACTGAGTCAGATAAACATGATCCCAGCAGGAGTGGCTGGAGCAGAGTCGCCACTTACTCGTGATGGGAAGGAAGGCAATTAAATAATAAAAGTGCAAATTTGAAAATAGAGGATGCCCTTTTTGCCCACAGCTGAAGATAGTAAGAACTACAAAGAATCTAAACAGAAGGTTGAAGAGTGGGGAAAAAATGACACTGGGGACACATTCTAGATGGTGGAACAGATAATGGTGACATTAAAGCTCGAGAAGAAGAATTCATAGCTGAACGTGTCCAGGTAAACACCAGCTGGCTGCGAACTAACATGAGGCAAGTGGGATAAAAAGTGAGGGACACGAGAGAGTTTCGTAGGGGAGATACAGAGCTCTGCTTTACCTTTGTTATCAGCAAACTGTCAAGGCAGAACTGCTGAAGATGTGAGATGAAATGCACGCCTGAACAGAGGCAAACAAACCCTGGGCTGACAAACAGATTTGCAACTCATCTGCATAAAAATAGCACCTGACCATGTCTGAGGAGAGGAGGTCATCTGGAGATAAGATTCACAGAGAGAACACCCTCAAAAGCAACACAGCATTCCTACAAACTACAGGAAGGAACAAGGAAAATATCTACAAATATGATGGTGCAAGGAGCTGGGGCAGTGACTGTGAAGAAAGAGAACTGTACAATAACAAAGGAATAGAAACTCTGCTAGAAGGGTGAAGGAGTGATCAGCTTTATCTCTGAGAAAGCATGTGGCAAAGGCTGTGCACTTTGATCAAGAAATCATTATTTTAATCTTGATGAAACAGCTTCTGTTGTTAAAACAGATAGAAATCAGACTAAGGTATATTTTGTACTAAATTTGAGGAACATTTTTTAAACCATATTACTATGCAAAGGAGGTCAAAAAAAGAGGAGAAATATGGACTAAGTGACAGTGAGAAAAGGAGGTAGCTGTATAGGATGAGGAGATGGATCTGAGCAGTGAGTGGCTAAACCCTAAAGAAAAGTAGTAGCAGTAGCAGTTCCTGAGAACAGGACAGAGAAAGAAATCTCCTCCAGTGAGCTGTAAAAGAAAATAGATGCAGAGGGAGACACCAGCACTCAGCCAGGCTTGGCAGGCTGATGAAACACATAAACCATAAATGAAGTACTTGACTGTGAAGGAAGAATAACAAAAATGGAAATGAATGGATTAGGGAGCCTGTATGTTAAGAATACAAACTCACCTGTACAAGGAAAACAGCGGTGCTGGATCAACAGCTGTACAGTGCCAGTCAGGAGTCTGGGGGAGAAGGATTCCACAGGAGGGGAAACCAGAGTTAACAGTATTGACAACAAAATTGTTAACAATACCAGGCAAGGTGAGGCAGAAGGAACTAAGAGATGCCCTGAAATGAAAAAAGATTAGTGGGTCACTAAAAGATACTCTGTGCATTGTAAATTAGGGAGAGGAATAATTCTGAAAGAATCTGAATCATGAAGAGAAATAAAAGTCTGTTGGTGCAAGCAGGTGAAGCCAAGAGAGAATAAGAAATCCAAATTACAATGTCAAACAAGGAAGGCTGGAGCAGAGGGCTAAAAAGTCACAGGAACAAAGATAAGGGACTGAGGACTCATCCTGAAGACAAAAACTGTGTGGGCTCTCAGACAATGTCCCAGGTGCCCTCTGGAGGTGTACATCAAGATTTGTACCAGAGGCCCATGGGGACACTGTGTGCTGCTTGAGGGATGGCAGAGCCCAAGAACAGCCAGAAGCCAGCACAGCTCTCACTTCATCAGACTTCAAGAGGCAGGATGACAGGATCCATGTGATTCATTGAAGAGTCTCATTTGGCATTAGGAGTATGCAAGAACTCATGTGTATTGGTTGTGGCAGATTGGCTGAAATTGGGAAAGCTGTGTCATTTACATGAGGCAATATCCAGTTCTTTGCCTCCTAACTCACTGTCCTGTCATTTTGCCATTTACCTTCCTGCTCAGGTCATGTTTCCTCTCCCAGAATGCACAACAAAACCTTCTCCCTTCTTCAGTCTGAAACCCAGTGTTTGTCACAAGCACATTCTGCCAGTAACAATAAACCTGTCAGGTGTTTTCCAATTACAGACAGTTTTGGTTGGAAGAGACCTTAAAGCTCATCCTGTTCCACCCATGTCCCATGGCAGGGACACCTTCCACCAGCCCAGGTTGCTCCAAGCCCCATCCAACCTGACCTTGGACACTTGCAGGGATCCAGGGGCAGCCACAGCTACTGTGCCAGGGCCTGCCCACCCTCACAGGGAGGAATGTGTTCCAAGTCTCTCATCTATCCCTGCCCTCTGTCAGTGTGAAGCCATCACCCCTTGTCCTGTCACCACAGTCTCTGTAGTCAATATATTTTCTCATTACCTATGCAAGATTTATCACAATAGCACTTCATTAACAAGTTTGAGTAAAAGAAACATAGTGTTGCAAATGAGAAAGCTCCAGATCCTTCAGCCATTCTTGAGTCTCTTTTGTGACTTATTAGTCAGAACTCCTAAACCACATCAGGCCACACTGTATCCTTACCAAGTTACCTACAAATTTTCTTAAGGAATAGCCCCATAAAACTCAATAATCCTGCTTATTAAGTAAGGTGCAATAGTAGTGCGAGACTTGTATTAGTGCACTACTGCAAGGCCCTGCCATTGACATGATGACCAATAAAGTTTAAGGACAAACATGTTTTCAAATACCTGATTGCTTGTCATTCCAACCTGAAACCCATCAAGTTAGTGATAGCTCTTGAAGGGCAATTCAGAGAAAACTTTTATTACTGATTCTAAAACTAATCCAAACCCACATTGGTATTGAAAGATAGAACCTTTCTACCTCACTTTGTTTATCTGGTAGCAGACAATTTCTCTTACCATTACCTTTTAAAAAAATACATTAAATTAGCCTCTTAGAAGATTTGCTACAACCTGATACACCGGTTTTATACGCTACAGGAATAAATGTCTAAAAAAACCCATAGAATTTACTCCCATTTCACTAAATGGATAAAGATCATCTCTGAGTTCCACAAACAGCAATGTTTAAAAGGAGTGATGAACTACTCCACACATAAAACTTTAATCAAAAACCAGAAGCTGGAGATTTTCACTGGTGTAAATGACCCTCATCAGCAGCTCCCAGAATTGTTGTTTAAATCACTTGGCTATAGAGTAAGATCATACTAATCTACATGAACAAGTAGGAGAATAATTGAGGCCTCTGTGGCTGTTTACACTGTATTTACAGCTGCTCTGCATGACTGGAGCAGTACAAAACATCAGTGCAAGCTAGCTAATCTGGCTCATTCGTTCCTTCTTTATTTTGACTGCTGTAATTTGTTTCACAACATTTGTGCTTTAACATAACTACAGTGAATGTAATACAGAATGCTCCATCAAGTCAATAAAGTCAGCTGGGACATGAGCCCTCGTTACAGCATCCTGCTGGTAAAGCAGCAGGAGGAAAATGGCACATTTTCTATGTGTAATTAAAATGGGCAAGGATTAGCAAGGTGATGTGCACACCGAGCTCGGCAGCTCCTGGGTGTTTGTTTCCAACTTCAAAAGGTTTCACTTGACTTCAGGTCAAGCCTGCTTTCTCTCCTGCATCCTGTTTTTCTCCACTACCTCTGGTCTGCTCATGAAAATAAAAAACCGCTGCGAATCCACCAGACATTCTGGTTTTCTTGGGTTTTTTTCACTGCAGCAGTGGTACTTTGTATTTAAAACCAGTTCAGTGCTGCCTGCCTTCGCAGCAGGGTTTTCCTCTGACACAACTATTAAACTGCCTCGGTAAAGGTAAGTTGGCTCCAAGAGCAGATGGGACCAGGGCACGGAGAGGTCCCAGCCTCCCTCTCTCTTTGAAGCCAGTGCAGTGATCAGCACTAGTTACGTGTTTGCTCTCCCATGGGGAAGGGCTGAGGGAGCTGGGAGTGCTCAGGTTGGAGAAGAGAAGGCTCTGAGGAGTCCTTAGACTCCCTTCCAGTGCCTGAAGGGGTTACAGGAGAGCTGGAGAGGGACTTTGGACAAGAGCCTGGAACGACAGGACAAGTGGGATTGGCTTCCCACTACCAGCGGGCAGGGTCAGATGGAATATTGGGAAGGAATTCCTCCCTGCGAGGGTGGGCAGGCCCTGGCACAGGTTGCCCAGAGAAGCTGTAGCTGCCCCATCCCTGGAAATGTCCAAGGCCAGGTTAGTTGGGGCTTGGAGCCACCTGGGCTGGTGGAAGGTGTCCCTGCCCATGGCAGGTCCCTTTGCGGACCCTTCCGTGACTGTTTTCTGGTCAGTACAGACACACCGAGACCTACTCGCTGCAGTGCCAGAGCAACAAAGGACATGCATTGTGTTACAGGTGACTATGAAAAGGCTTTTTCCTTTTCTGTAAGAACAGAAGTCATACGACCTACTTAGATATTGTATTCTTACAGATTGAGTTTTCGTTTTATAAGTGGCAAAGAAATTCTCATCACGTTTGAACTATATGAGAGGAAAATGAAAATGTATCACTATGAAAAAGGAATCATTCCACAATACTTGGGGTATTAAGTGATCAAGGATGTTCAGATCAAGTTATTTCCATCTCTTACAAGAAGTTGGACAGATGACTGATCCTTTCCTCCTTTGCCCAAAGGCACACTACAGCTCTGCAAAGAAATACAGTGAAATCAGAGGGAAGCTGCAAAATTAATAAACCAAATTACATACTACAATTAACCCTGTTGAAAGGTATCACACTTGACAAAAAAAAACCTTCTGGTTTTCTTAATTTCCATGATTTGGGAAGTGTTTTGTTAAAATACCAATGGTCTATTTAACAATAAATTGGTAACTGATTTGGGGAGCAGCTAGGGATTTTTTAAAGCAGGTTTTATTATGGATTAATGGACAGCTCTGCTCAAAATTGATGCTATAATACAGTCCTGAGTCTTGGCTACTGGCAAACTGCTGTATAAAGACAAACATTGCATCCTAATGGCATCCAAAGGAAGGAATGTTCTTATAAATGTGATTACAGAATTAGGGTCTACATCACTACCAGCCATTCAATAAAATAGTACATTTCTCACAGTTGATAATGGAAATTCATATTTACGTTTTAACACATTTATATGTTAATTGATTTTTAATTGTACATTTTTTTCCTTTTCCCTTTCTACCTCTTTTTTTTTTTTTTTTAAATTCATAGCTGTATTCTTCACATATTCTAAGCAGTTTTGCAGTCAAAGTTTTATAATCATTACCAAACAGTTACTACAGATGTCTTCTGGTTTAAGCACAGCATAAAGCCAGGCAATTTCAGATGCTATCTTACAGCAAACAGTAAAAAAATAAAAAATTACTTTTAAATACATAGTGTATAAGTGGAAATTCTGGGGGTTTAAAGCTTCAGGGCTTAGTGACCCGTATGAGCAGCGCACTCCGGGACCAGAGATGCAAACCCTGTGCAGCAGCTGCGCTGCTTTTGGAGATTTTCAATAGCAACCCTACAGCAAAAATGTAAAAAAAAAAAAAAATTATATTTAGGGGCATCTATAGACACACTGGGCAGACCTCCAATGGCAGTATCCACGTGGCTCCCCACAGGTCTGGCAGGATCAGCTTTCCCCACACTAATATCTTCCACGCTGAGCTCTCCTCAGTTCTGCACTAAACAAGGATTACAAAAAACCTCTGCAGGGAACTTAACCAACAGTCTGGGAGATCTTTCTCGTGCTCCTCTTCCCCTAAGCAGTGGAAGGAGCAGAGCGAGCCCAGCCTAGCCCCGACCACTTGAAATTCCAAGTGCAACTTGTTTCCATGCCTGCTGGAAAACAAGTGATTTCTCATTTTCTTTTGTTCCAGGGACCTTTGCAGCAGGCTAGTAATTTCTTCCAAGTTTTGTCTAATTGAAACTGGAACTCAAAGTAATTGAGAGCCTAATCCAGAGGCTTTAATAAAACTGGGGTCTTCGAGGTTGTGCTGCTGCTAAAGCACTACCTACCAATTTAAAAAGCACAGTCCCACACTGAGGTGATAAATCAGAATTTTGTGGGCTAGACTATCACTTGACAGCTGCAAAGAGTTCACTTTCAAAATATAATCATTTAGGTGTAACACCAGCATGTTTCCTGGTAACTAAGCAAGAATTATGAGTACATGAGTCAAAAATGCTGCACAATCAAACAACTCATCTCCCTAAAAAGACAGGAAGGTAGAAAGGAGAAAAGCCCATTATTAATAGTTGCTACAAGTACACTGGAATAGGGAGCAGAAATTGCTGAGCAATTTTAGATCTGCAGATGAAAAAAAAATTAAGAAAAAAAATCACCATTACTTTCAGGTTATCATTTTGCCCACCCTCCTGGTGAACACCAGCAACAAACCACTGAAAAAGCATTTCAGTAAAGTTTAAAACCTAAACTGTAGCACTCATGCTAAATATTAAAGCGAACATATTAAACTGAAGAAGCCTTTTGCCCCTCTTCACTGCTAGCCCACTGAGATTTCCAGCTTCTGGCAGACACTACAAATATATTACATTAATTGCAGAGACTGTGACATATGGCAATAATAGTAATAATTCTCCTCTCTCCTCCCCCAACTTCTCCATTGCCATTTCAGTGAGTTCTGTACTCATGACAAGAAAGCTCTTACGAAAAACGCACCAGTCTTTTTTTTTTTTTTCCCTCTCCTCTTTTCCAATTCCTTAAAAAAATGTGAAGTGGTTTAATTTTAAGTACACACACAATAGAAATTATTATCTCGATGTCAAGGTGAAACCACAGCTGCCCCGATTGTAATATGGAGAGAAATCAGGGAAGACTAGAACAGGCAAGGCCATTCTCACTGGTGGCTTGTGCTTGATTTAACCTGTTGGTTCCCAGTTTCCTTTAACAAAAAAACATAGGAATGTTGCTTTCCCAGTTCACAGGCCAAAATATACTTGGTTGGCTGGGACCTTGAGACCCAGGTTCCAGTCACTTGCCTATGGGTTTCAAAGGGAAGACTACTTCATGCTCAGGAGCAGAATAGAACTGGAAATTACTAACTCTATTTGACATTAATACCGCAATTACAGTTCATGCACTGTAGCTAGTCAATTCTCTCAGCTAAATTACTTCATCTTATTTACTAATCATCTGGAGAAGGATTCAGGATCTTATGATGATGGCAAAATGGAGATACAAGTGTGTCATTAACTTTGACTCCATTTTCACATGCTTTTGATGAAGCATGCTCAAATATGGAGAAAAAATTAGCTTGACAACAGATTTGATTTAAAAAAAAATCCCATGCATTAAATTACTAAAATATTGTACTTTTTTCCCTTAAGGAATAATAATTTAAAAAAAAAGATTTTAAACTAAGCAATTTTAAGGTACATAATGTTGCTGCGTTTTGGATGTATTAATTTCAATACTTCATGGAGAAGTTTGAACAATTTTTACATAGAACACACGTAGTGCAGACAATAGCGAAGAAATCAGAAACCCAAAAGAGGAAAGGATGGTATTGCCTGGCTGTGCAGCTGCCACATGCTGAATCCTGGCTATTGACGTGCAGCTCCAAGTCAATAACGATATCAGGGGGAAATGATTGCTCCCGTAACAGCGACGGGAGCGCTTAGACAGGGATTACGTGAGCCTGGAGGGTGAGAGCACATGAGAGCAGAGCACGTTCTGGAGCACGAGTCTCCAAATGTCCTTTGGAGGTTTTGCAAAGCAGCTGGAAAGGCTCAGGCTGTGCTGTCAACGTGCCAGCAGAACACATTCACTCCCCACCAGAATGTCACGTTGCTCCCTGTGAGCGCCATTCATGCATCTTGCACACCTGGATTCTCCCCACTGAGCCCTGTCTCTGCCCTTTCCATTCCTCTATGATACATCTCCACAATTCTGCCTTTGTATTGCTCCCAGTTCCAGCCGTGTCAGGTTTTCATTCACTTTGAAAAAAATACGAAGAAAATGAGTTACGAACGTCAATACAAATTTATGGAGGTGGCATTGCAATGTCAAATCAAGAATATGGTATCAAGATGAAATACAACAGTATCAGGATAAATGTACTGAGCTGACAGCACAAAGTCAAAATGGAGCAATGTCACTGCAGATCCACAGAAACAACATTCATCTGTCAAAACAAAATCATGTCATCACACCTTAAAGAATAGCTTCAATAAACTGAAACACATAACTACTTGTTCAGATTAGCAAATTTCGCCCACGCTCTCTTCGCAGTAGGGAAAAATACAAGTGTTTGGCAGATGTAGGTAAGCAAACACTGTGATGGGACTTAATACCACAAACCCAGTTAGGCTGAGAGCAGAGCACAGTAACACAAGGAAACTTCCAAGTGTGGGCCAACAACCAGCGGTGAAAGTAATCCCCAATGAATGACCCCAGCACAAGCAGTGACTCTCCACACAGGAGCAACTTCACCCATCATTTTCAGCTCTTTCATACAGCTGAGAGAGAGGAAAAGCTGAGAGAATTGGGGTTGTTCAGCCTGGAGGAGAGAAGGCTTCAGGGTGACCTAACTGTGTCCTGTCGGTGCCTGAAGGGAGCCTGAAGAAAGGTGGAAAGGGGCTATTTACAAGGGCCTGGAGTGACAGAACAAGGGGTGATGGTTTCACACTGACAGAGGGCAGGGTTAGATGGCATATCGAGAAGAAATCCTTCCCTGTGAGGGGGGGCAGGCCCTGGCACAGGGTGCCCAGAGAAGCTGTCGCTGCCCCTGGATCCCTGGAAGCGTCCAAAGCCAGGCTGGATGGGGCTTGGAGCCACCTGGGCTGGTGGAAGGTGTCCCTGCCCATGGCAGGGGGTGGAATGAGATGGACTTTAAGGACCCCTCCAACCCAAATCATTCTATGATTCTATATGCTTCTTCACCCATTACAGTTTAGTTCCAAATAGGACATATCTCTCCTTTTTTTAAAAAATTAGCGTAACCCCTCGTCCTCACTTGCTATTAAGAGGACAGTACATAGCCCCAAGAAAAAGGCCTCCAGAAAGCCCTCATAGCCACAGACTTTCACTAGTCTCATTTCTGGGACTAAGGTCCTCTTTAAACAAAATATTGATCACCATTACAACATTGTGCCTTGAACTCAGGACTGCTAATTTCAAACTGCACACAACTACACACGCAGCTGTCTCTGAGAATTAGCAGAGTATTGGATGCTACATAAGCAAATACAAAAGAACACTTTCAGAAGTGTTTGAAAGTTGTCAGAGCAGAAACAAGGTCAGGTACAACACGAAGAGAGGTAAGAGATGGGAGAATGGCCCTGTAAGTCACTGAGCAGGTGTTGCTTTCAGTGCTGTCTGTTGTAACCTTAAGTTATGAGCTCTGTGCTTTATCTCTGCGCTCCTGAGCCCTTCAGCCCAGTTCAGCACAGCAATCACTGCACATGCAACAAACATACCAGCCACAGCATCCCCATTTTTCAAATCAGGAATGGAAACAGCATTGCTTTGGTTTAGTCTTTGTGCACAAAGTCACTGGAGGTCACGAGTCTCTGTTGGTACAAAACACAGCATTAAGTCTCAGAGAACCATCCCTTTCCTCACTGATGGTCACCATCCTGACTGCAGTGCCACATGTTCTTGGTTACAATAGCTTTAAATTTTACCTGAAACTTAAAAAAGGGATTTTTTTTCAATGCTAGCAGCTCTATCCAACATATCGTTCATATTCTTCAAATCTGGAGGTGAAATTATCACCACTAGGTGAGTCTGCACAGAAATAAATGCATTAGTCAAATTCTTTGAAAGGTATGATATTGTGCTTGTGTGTCTTGGTTTCTAGTGAATTAGAGAAGAAAATAATGCAAACGTGAAAAATGCATTATTTCTGCCCTAGCTTTAGTACAGAAGGGAACTACAGATCGGTGGAAAACTGTAAATAAAATAATCACATGTTAGGAAAATACTTCTTATTCCTAAGGGAAGAGAAACAGATAAATGAATTTTATAGGTCATTAAAGAATGTCTAACATTGGTGCTTACTCTAGTCTTCAGGAAATCAGTGCAAATATCCATGCATGTTTCTAGCCAGGAAGATATTTTACTGCAATGAATTCTCTTTTATTTATCACTTTCCTAAAGTAGCCTGCTGGCAAATTAGATTTTTATTCTCTATTAAATATATTTTTTAAAAAAAGATGTGTGTGAGAGAAAAAAATCCAAATCAAGAAACCAAAAAGTCAATCCACTTTTCCTTAGTGGAGGCCACACACCAGTGTGTGTTAAAGGATAAATTTGTGCTATTTACCCTTGCTGCAGAACACATCAGTTAACCAAACACAACCCTTAAACCCTTCTACATGCCCCTGTTTTCTGCAGTTTCCAATGAAGTGCAGAGTGCAGGTGTTGGGGATTCACACACAAACACTTGTGCTACTCAGTCATCTCCAGGGGAGGGTGAAACTAATTCTGTTATGGCCAGCATTTTAACTGGATCCTCAACCTGTGACCATGAACACACCGCGGCAAATTAGAAATTGCATCTATAGCCTCTTCAGACCTTTCATGGTAGGGAATGGCAATTTGAGGGTGAGAATGAAGAGACAGACACTGACCTCTAGCAGAGGCACTGAACTCTGCTGTGCCGGTTCTGAGGCAGGACAGCCCCAGATTGTCCATGGGGATGGTTACAGCAGGCAAGATGAACACTGGGTCTTGGCCCTTTCCCCAAAGCCTCAGAGATTTCAAGTGGAACTACAGTTTGATTTGTGTTCTCTCTCTGGAGGGGTTGTTTTCTCAAGCAGCATTGATGTGAAACACACCATGTCCAAAAGGACTAAATTAGGGTAACAGAGAAGCCATTAGCATATTCTAACAGGGAACAGTGAAAACCTCCTGTTCAGGTAGGAAAATGAAACAATGAAATATTTTGCAAGCACAAGTACACACATCTTATGCCAGGATGACAGAAGCAAATGGGAAGGTTGTTCTGAGGCTGACCATTCCCTTAATTACTTACCCACTGTGGTGACAAAACACCACAGGAGCAGGAAGGAAATCAGCTTGGAATGATTTATTATGTGAATTCTTTCAAGCAGGACTCGCCTACCTGCTACCCATAACCAAAGACAACATAAGATTTTTTAAGATATGGGGAATTTTATTCTTTCTTTACAATCCTTTCTTTCTAAGTAACAACATTCAGCTTTCTTCCAACTTGTCACCTGATTTCAGGACCAGCAGAAATCAGCAGGGGAGCTTGTTAAATGGAGATGAGATTTTCACCACCAAAGCACAGAAAACATTTCCCTGATATGTTATGGGAATAGGCACACTGCACATACACAACCACGTACTGCTGAGAGTCAGAAATCCTCTTTTCATATGCCCTTTCTAATAGAGAGGACAGCAAAGCCACAAGTTCTGCTCCAAATACTTTCCTTTGCCTTGGCTGAAGTCAGGGTTATTATCTAGCTCATCCCTCCCACAAATCCAAAAATTACCTCCCAGGGCATGCCACATCCTAGGCCTGTTTATCGTGCCTGACCTCCAGATTCCAGGGAGGTCTTCACGACCACCACATTTTGAGCAGAGGATCAATAAGGTTCAGTGCCTCCTTAAGACCCAGGCCCAGCTCTCCCCAGCTCAAACACCAAAATCTTTCCTGAGAGGTAAGTGCAGTTTCCCCCACAGGGCCGCAGCTCTCGGGACTGCATTTTGGCACACAGCATTACTGGGGGCTACCGGGAAGGATGATAATAACAAGTTTCCAGAACTGCTGGCTCCCAGAGCTAAAACTGCACACAAATTTTAGTGCTGCACCAGATGCTGATACACACATTCACATTATCCAAACCATTACTTATTAAATAATCTGGCTGGAAAGAGTTCTTTGTGTTTGCCAGTTCAAAGAGGCAGTATGTCAGACTAACCAAACAGCTCTGATTCATGCAGGGCCTTTGCAGTTTGTCTTGATACGACACTGTGAAACGGCCATTTGATACTTTAAAATTGCATATTACTTAAACATTTCCGACATGGACCGAGCACAAAAGGAAAGAGGCTACTACCCAGACTCAAGAGGGTATTTGTAATTAAGTTCTGCTTAAAGATGAAGAAAAACTATCTCAAGCTGCCATGTCTGCTTTTTTATCTCTAGATGTCAGGCTGTGCATGGCCCAACTACAGCAGGTGGCCCAGTTTGCTGTGGGAACAAGTTAAAAAGCATGTGCTTCAAGAGCTCCGGGTTATGAAAAGCCACAAAGACTTTGTGCAGAGAGAAGGAAGAGGCAGCAGTGAGATGAACACCGTGTGCATAACAAGCAATTCCCCCAGTGCTACCAACAGAGCCTCTGAGAGGAATGATGATGAGCTACTCCACACACGCCAAGAGCTAAGCACTGAAAGGGAAGAAAAAGCCTCTCCTTCAAAAAGGAATTCTCACATTTGCTGAGAAAACAGTGCTTTTTGCCATTTCATCCCAGCTTCTCCGAGTCGAAACACATCACCGTGAAGGCAATACTGATTTAGCAAAGTTGTGATGAAAGACCGGAAAAATCCTTGGTGGATCTTCAGTTGTTTCTCCCTACCCTGTCCACCCAATGAATCACTCTGGAGTTGGTCTGCAAGACATGCACTTCCACAGCAACTCAGACTGGTTTCCCTTTCCGTGAATTCCATCATCTTGGATTCCTTCTCAGAAAGAGTTCACCTAAAATCCTGAAATGTTGACATCCTTCACAAATCATAACTTTGTTTTATTTCTTAACTCCAAAATGCATGTTAATGGAGTCACCACACAAATCATAACTACCACAGTTTCACTTGAGCAACAGGGAAAAATGTTGAATTCCTCTATTGCAAATCATCCAAATTATTTACCTCTAGAGAAGATCCAGATAGTGCTGGGCTCTCTTTTCCAGTGCTTTGTCACTTTCCAAATCCATTTATCAATGCACCCAGCCCAAATTCATAACATTTGGAGCTGACTTTGAACGTAGACCTTCGTATGTAGAACAGTCTCCCTCTTGAGGCAGCTCTGCTCTTGAAACAAACCTGGACTTCTGGATTATCCTGGATTATCCACGTGGTCCTCATGAAAATGTATTGGCAGGAAGGGAGGAAAGGCACCTTCAGGGAGAGCCTAATTCTCCCCAGAACTGCCCCAGAGGTGGCAGCTGCTCTAAGGGCTCCAAGGCCATGCAGATGGGCAGCCAAGTGGCACCAGGAGGAGAGAAAAGGGTTGTGTGCTGTTGTCAATACAAAAACCAACTGCAAGTTCAGTATTTCCAAATGAGGCAGACAACTAACTGAGGAGATCATTACCAAAGCTACAGTGAAATAAAACTGCATTCATATTGTATATGGAAAAAATGCTGCCACACACTCCCAAGGTGTCACTGTGCTCCATTTTCCTCACTGCAATGGTTTGAGTTGGCAGGACCTCAAAGATCAACTCATTTCATGCCCCTGCCATGGGCAGGGACACCTTCCACCAGCCCAGGTTGCTCCAAGCCTCATCCAACCTGGCCTTGAACATTGAGCATCGCTTATTTAAATCCTGAACTGCAGGATACTTCTCCTGAACAATTAACACAGGTGCAACAGATGACGGGTCTGCCACAAGGTTTCCTGTACAATTCACAAACACAAAAAATATCTTTAGGGAGGTACGTATCACAAAAAAACATCTCCTAAATAGCCCATAAAGCAAAAATAACTGACTTCAGCTATTGATAAACTTGACATAAAAAAAAAGGCTTAAACAGCAATTGTACTTGATACAAGAAAAACAATTTAACTACTCTGCTCTTAATAAAGAACATCTGCACATTTCGTCGTCATGACTGATATGAGCCTTTCAATTAAAGTGTTACTGCTTCTCCTCTCATTAAGATCAAGTTCACACTCTGCAGAACTGCCAGCTCTGTAAGATATTTTACGCAAGGGAGGAAACACACCATGAGAGGCCAACTGTTCATAGGATAATGTCTTCACATTGCACTGTAGCTGTCCACAATAATTAGAGGAGCTTTGAGGTGTATCTCACATCTGGGCGACTTGCTTTCACTTCTGCAGTTGTGTGAACAGCTACATAGATATGAAAAGTCAGTTATGATCATTTAAAATTGTGTTAACTTCTGAAAGAAGTAGCCTGTGGCTTATTTCTCACACCAAGTGCTAGGTTGTTGATGTTAGAAATTATAGCCTAGAGATATCAGAACTCCAGCTGAAAGCGTTTTCTTGACTGGGAGATTTATCCTTGACTAAGTAGTAGTGACTTTAGACAAATACACAGTTTAAAAACTGCAATGTAGCAAACCGAGTTACCATCCCTTCTACCACATCATCTGTATTTTAATGCCTCCTTCAGTAAACAATAGCAAGTTTCCTGAGAAATGCTTCAGCTCCCTGGCAATAGGCTGGGGGAAGTTGGAGTTGTCACCATTTGGGTTACAATGCTCACCTGAACTGAGGCACTGCACACGAGATGTCGAGTGTCCAGGATGACTGGGAGGAGGCCAAACACTCCTGGCACGTTACCTGCTGCATCTGGAGATCACAGAGCAGCTCTGTCCAAAATCTGGCATGGTAACACCAGTCAAACACCAACTATATCCTAAAATTTCACCTGCACTCAATGCAGAAGAGCACACTAAGACTGTACATCATCATCATACTCAGAGCAGTTAGACACTCAGCTGAAATATTGTCACCTGATAGTCAGAATTATGACACTGTAAACATAAGATGGTTGGATTGGGTTTGGAGCAGCCTGGGCGAGTGGAAGGTGTCCCTGCCCACAGTAGAGGGGGGGAACAATGGTCTTTAAGGTTCCCTCCAACCCAAACCATTCCGTGATTCTATACACTGGAATTACGTACTGTTTTGAAAGAAATACACAGTGACAAATACATTTTAAAACCAACACTCTAATACTAGAGAAGGTTTCAAAACAGGACCCCAGTAAGCAAAGCACAGTGGATGTGGAGATGCAGCTCCAAAGGGCTTGGAGCTTGCTGGAAACCCTGACAAGCATTAAATCACATTTACTTATTCCACTGGAAGATCACTGCAAGGTAATGTCAATACAAAAATGAGACACCTCTCAATGATCATGCAAATGATCAGGAAACTCATTAATCATCTTTTAAAGTCTAAGCAGTCTGTGTATTTTAAGTGATTAAAAAATGAGCAAGAACTTGGTTTTGCAACACCTCTGAAATCAATTAGCTTGCAAGATTATGTCAATGATGAATATTGTTAATGTATTTACTCAGCATACAGATTATCTCTGTGTGTTTTTATGTTAAAATGACTATTAAAAGAAACCCAAACACTGCGAGAAATGTAGCTGCATGTACCAGACATTATCCTGGACATGGAAACCTGCAAAGAAATGGATCTGAAAAAGTATGGTGGCAGAGGCAGAGTTATGCCAAAGCAAATTATGACCACGGGGTCGAGGTACAGACAGGTTACAGGACTTGCCAGCTGACAGATGGCACGTTGGCACCAGGGTCAGGAACAGAAATCATGAAACCTTATTCTGGACACCAACCTCTGGAACATCATGATGCCACAATAACACTGAACAAGCTTTTTTAAATAACAATTTTACACCATATTAGCAGAGTAATTAGAAGCAGGAATATTTAACACTTTGAATTTATGTTCTTTTAGTTGTCCCTCCTGCCTACACTACCTGTTGCCACTGTCTGCTCTCCTTAGCTGTACTTTACCAGCCTTTTTTGGCTTAAGCAATAAGCAGAAGAGGTTGAGACTGAAGAAGTAAATGCACAGACAGCACCATCCTAAAAACAGCCTGGAAAGCTTAAAAATAAAGAGGCAGAGCTAGGCATGAAAACAAACCCCTGCACTGGCAGCAAAACAACACCCAGAGGGAGCTGCCCCAAATGTTTGTGGGTGTCAGCATCGTACTTAAGTTACAAATTCTCCTGCAAGCTAAGCATATGCCTGCATCCAGGTACAACCACACGGGCACAAGGACCTCAGCAAGCCTGGTTTATAAGCAATATTTTGGGCTCTCACTGGAAGGTTTGCAAAGGGGAGATGTTTTCCTGCTTGTGTAGAGCACCTACTTTAATGAAGCAACACTATCAGGTAGGGTCTGATCAGGCTTCATAGCACAAAGAGCACTGACTAAATCAACGCTCCCATGGCATTAGCACCTTGATTAAAACACCAAAAACCACAAACATCCTTTCAAACCAGAGAAACACAACCCATCACCACACCACCCATCTATCACATCCTGCATACAGGCTAAATACTGACAGACACAGTTACAGGCGTTGGTAAAGAATAGGAAATAAAAGGAAAAGATTAACAGTATCTGAAACAGGCTACAGCATGTAGCCACAGATCCCTACTGATATTTCACATCTTTAGCCCACATGGGCTGTTGCAAACACCTTACTGCTGCAACCCTGGTGCACCCACTACCCTCCTGCCCTGCTGCCTGCCCAGGCACAGCCACTAAGCCACTCTGCACCTCAAGTGGCTCCTTTCTCCTATGCTGGTCATGAGGCCAGGCTGGAAGGGGCTTGGAGCAACCTGGGTTAGTGGAAGGTGTCCTTGCCCATGGCAGGGGTGGAATGAGATGAGCTTTAAAATCCCTTCCAACCCAACCCATTCTGTGATTTCCTCTGTGCCAGCCTGCCTGCCCTGACTAATGCACGTGGCTGGGTCTGCATTTCATTAGAAATAGAGCCCACAAGCAGGGCAGTGTGGCCAGCCAAGAACCCAGGCAGAGCTGCAATCCTGCTGCTGAACACTCGGATGGCAGAGCCCTCGCTATTCCCCTCCCCATTATCTCGTTTGAAGCCGTGTATTAACACAGTGTGACTCCAGCACGGGAACTGCCACGTTAATTTGCTCCTACTTATGCTGACAGCCCTCTGTGGCCCCATGCCAAATAACAGGCACAGATTCATATACTTTATATCTGCCACGTTTTCCTGCCTGAGAAAGGATACGAGAACTTTCTACAGACTACAACCTGGGTCCTTGGCTTTCGGTCACAGCCAGCCTAAGAAATTTCAAGTCTAACAGAATTTTGACTAAGAAATTATTTTTAAAGGGAGAGTTTCTGCACTATATCCACAAGTGTCTTGAGTACTGAAAGGCAAAATTATTTTACAATAACTCCTACATCACTTTAAGTAAAGTTTGCTTGTGTATGTTATGTGCACTGTGTACGTGCATACAGATTATTCCACAATCACCACAAAAACAGTTGATGAAAATATTTGATAAAGAGGAATTCTCTTTGATGCATTAAAAGACTTACAAACACAGCACACCCACCAGATGTGATACAAATGCACAGCTGATGAATCCATGGCTTGAGCATAATTCAGGGCTTTTAGACACACCTCAATGAAAGGAGGTATACAAGAAGAGAGAACAAGAGCAAATGTTGTTCAAGAAAGAAAATATTCACAGTGTAACAATTGCAATATTGAGATTGAGGCCATCTAAGTTGCCCCATCTGTTTTCTTCCAGACGCTCATTCTCACAGGGAGGAGAACTTGGACAGAGAACAGGCTCTCAGATTTCCTACTACATTAATAATTCTAAAACTGCCTCAAATAGCAAATTTGATGCACATGTTTCATGGGACGTAATAGCAATACTCTTTAGATGTTGTCTTCCAGAAATAAGAAGCGAATAAAAGCACTGAGCAAACAGCTTATCTCTGTGCGACCCGAGAGTGAGAGGCAAGGAAACCCCAAACACCGGAGACTCAATCCAGCACCAAACCCCTGTATCTGATCTTGTCCCATCACAACAACACAGAAGGGTAAATAGATTATAGCTGCACAATCTGTTCCCTGAAAATTGTTTCCCTCCACAGCTTTTGTACTATCTTTTAGCAGCACAGTTTTTACGGGTCTGCTGCCACAGGACAACTGGGTCTCTTAAAGTTTCTTAGGTTTTTTTGCAGCAGGAAGTTCAGAAACAGGCCTGAAAGCTGGAAGGGGGCACACCAATCCCCAAATGTCCTGGCCTCACCCCCCACCACAAAAGGATCCTCTCTGGACCACCTTAAGAGGTGGATGTGACTTTTTCCTGCTACAAAGCAAATTCTGTATAGTCATTACTGTGCTCCCAAATTACCACAAGTAAACCAGCTGCAAGTAAATGCCTTCACAATCCTTCCTTTATTGAGAGCGTGTACCAAGTCATATTATGGTATTAAAATGTAACTTAAATTCATCCGTACAGAGAAAGAAATAAAACACTTTCTATTTTCAAGGGTGATCCTGCAGAAAGCTGCTGCTTGGAAAGCAACTTTTCAGTAAATCCACCTGCCAAAATTCAGAACTGAAGAGAATTTTTTTTTTTCAGAGAATAGTTCTGCACCAAGACACCAATAATTCCCTTCCAGTATAAAGACATTTTCTGTAATATTCCACACATGGAAGATGCCCTTGACTAATAAAGGAAAGAGATCAGGTACAATGTCTGAGGCTCACTCTGCATGCTAGCTGAAGGGAATCACAGACGACGCCTTGAAAAGAAAAATACACCATCCATGCAAAGGGAAAGCAGGAATTATGGAGCACAGTAAAGCTGACTGACAAACTCTTACCTTAAGTGTAGTTTGGACTTAAATAGTAAAGGACAAAGACATTACACAAAAAACAAACCTGTGATTTCTAACATGAGAGGCTTTAAGAAAATACAGATTGAGCCCAGCTAAGTACACATATATTGGCAACAAAAATATCAAGTTATCCAGAAACACCTACAGTGGCCTCTAGTAAAGAAGGACCCGGGTGCTGCAGGGTATCCCACCCCCAGTCACAGCTCTGGGCTCTTTAGAAAGAGGTCAGGCCTTGCTCGAAATGCTGCACAACGATCTCCAGATCTACAGGCATGATTTCACCAGCCTGCAACTCCTCGATTCACTTGCAAGGAATTTTTCCTATATTGTTCTAGGATATCCTTTTCATTTTGACCCCAGGAGGATGTCAGTGTCTCCCTTCCCAGTACATAAAGGCAAAGAGCAGGAAGAACAAACATGCCTCTAGTGTAGGAGCCTTAGTTCTGATTTAGAAGCCCTTTCCCCCACACACTAATTAATTGGCATAAAAGATAACATGGCAGATTCCAATAACTCCATGTGATGCCTCACCATCACGTAGCTAGAGCTCCTGATAAATATCTCCTCTTTTCCTGGGAGATTTTAAGTAATAATAATACTTAGTACCTACATACTACTTTACATATTGAAAGCACTGTACAAACATGTACCTAATTAATCTTCCCGATTTCTCCATGAAAAGAATCTACAAGGAATTAAGATTATTAATAAGCATTACTCTTGTTATTTGTTAAATCCTGATGGCCTACTTGGCCCTGAGCATGAAAAAAAATACATCTGCCTCAAGGACTTCACAACCTAAATCAAGAAGAATTTATTAAAGAACTGCCAAAGGCACTTGTTACACTGACAGCAAAATTCAGCCCGCTCAAAAATTCATGTGAAATCCAAAACCAAAGTCAAGCTTCTGACTGAAAAAAATCAAATAATTTCCACACTAAACCAAAAAATTTAAAACCCAAGCCTGGAAGTTTATAGTAAAAACAAGCACAGCTGGACCACTACTGGGTGCTTTATTTCATGAGACCAATCGAGGAACAAAGCAAATGCAAGAATTTAAAAAAAAACCCAACCAACCAAACAAAAATCCTCCCCAAAAATATTAAAAATATCAACTCAAATCTGACTAAGAAAGAAGAAAAAACTCACAGGCTGTTTATTTAAGGTCCTGAACAACCAGGCATTAAAATAACCAAAGTTTTCTGACAGTTTCTTTTACAAATTCGGTGATTCTTTTTATTTTATTTTTCTACCGAGTCCTGATACAACACAGAGGGTGTTTTAATAGCACTAACACATGACCTTCTCCTGGGTTTGGACGAGAAAAAAAAAACAGCGCATCTTTCAGCAACCTTTAATGCAGTGTTGCTGCACGCACAGCAAATTACACACCACAGCTCCAGGAATCCACTGGAAACTCAGATAAACAGTTCTCCAACCTGCAGGCATCAGGGGAGACATTCGCATGCCAGAGTTAAAATTCAGACGCCACGTTTCGTTTGCCAAACCTTATAAAATAAGCAGATTTGTGCGGCTCACAAAAGCAGCCTGAACTGTCAGACCTCCCCTCTGTATGAGGATTGTAACCCCCAGGGAAAAAAGATCAGATCTCCTTCCTGGAAGAGCCAGCACTTCAGCCTCAGGTGGGGAGTAGGCCTGGAGGAGGGACAGCATTTACACGCAGATGACACACAGGACTGCATAAAAACGTGGAATTATCCCACTCCCAGGAAGTCAATGACTGACCTCTCTGGGCCACGTCCCTGCGGCTGTTCAGCTGAACATCTCACAACAGATTCCTGGAGTTCCAAGCTCAGCATGACCAAAATTAGGGGCTAAATCCTAACAAAAAAATCCAGCTTTATTACTGTTTGTCATCTTCTCAGGTCAGCTTACATTTCAATCCCCAACATGATCTCAACTGACAACAAAACTGAAGACACAAAGTCATTTGAATGGCACGTAGCTGTGTGTCACACACCTTTCCCGGGAGGATTCTCCATCCAGGAATGAGGTGGGATGTTTATCTGTGAACTGCAGTTTGTGCTGCTCCAATACCAATCCTTACCAGCAGGACAAATGTATTGCGAACATGGTCTTGGGAGAGTAAGAAAATAGAGACAAATTATTGTGTGTACCAAGGACATCAAACAAGACCACAGGAAACTCCAAAAGAATTGATTTTGAGTCACCATCCCTGGAGGTATCTAGAAGGTGTGCAGATGTGGCACTTGGGGACATGGTTTAGAGGTGGGTTGGGCAGTGTTGCATTAATGGTTGGACCTGATCTTCAAGGTCTTTTCCAACCTAAATGATTCTTGAACTTTATGACTCTGTAGTTCTTAAAGAAATAATTAAAAAAAAGCTTTCAGAAAGAACTGCAAAATACAATGGAAACTTCCAAATGAGATAGGTCTCTGTGCCAGAGGAGGTAACTATAAGATACCTTGGCATGTTTTAGCTGAAAGCAGGATTTCCTACCACTTGTCACAATATACTCTCCCTTGCAAAAACCTATATACATTGTTTCACCATTGTAAGAATGTTGAGATAAGTAACACTGAAATACCTTAATATTTGAAAATTATGGAATGCTCCTTAAAGAAATTACTGAGCTTTTAGAATTATTCTGCTACTACTTCTTCCAAAACACAGACTGAAAACAAAACAGGGCCACCTAAAACACCAACTTAGCTTAAAACAGCAACTGTCACCTTCCTTCATATCAGAAATTCACTTATATAAAAACAGATAGGTTCCCAAAGCAAAACAGCACTTAAGAAAATAGCAGGACAGCTCTTTTACATAGAAAGTAATTTGATCTAAGCATGGGAAACTGTTGGGAAGAAAATGATAGCTGTTTAATAAATATTTCCATTAGACAAATGATTTACTACTTCTTTCCATTTTGTAGCTTGAATATGATGATTCACCACTAAAAATTTAATTTAAACATTGCTACTGGATTAATTTAAAAGAGCCCACCCCAGAATTACTTGTGAAGAGAATTAATACAAAAGTTCAAGGGATAGCAATTCGATTGCTGCGTGTGAATCATCAACACAAGCTGAGCCAAACAGAAAACACAACTTTGATCTCAGTTAAACCAGCCTGGCCTCAGACATGGAATTTCATTGAGAAAAAACTTCTACTCGTAGCACCAAGTTCAATGGAGCTCTGAGACCCAGGAAGCTGATCCCATTATGTTCTTCTGTGATCTAAAGAGAGGGGTTTGCTGGCACTATTTTAATTACTGAAACTTGGAAGCCAGAGAGAACTCCTGTAGAAGGCGATGAATAGGAAAAAATTCCTCTCTTCCCATAGCATAGGAAAGAGAACGTAGAAGACAGAGGCCTCCCCTCCACAGGAGAGATTAGGGAAGACATTAAACCAGTGAACTGGCACAGCTTCAGGTTTATCACCTGATCAGTGCCCTCCCAAGGGACACAGCGGGTGGGTGGGTTGGCAGTTCTCCCTCTTGCTCCTGCAATTGCATTTCCCCCATTGCTTGGCTGCAGTTCCACAATGCAAGTGCAACGCCTTGCCAGCCATAAGGAGGTTCAGTAGCACTGCAGCTTTATCGGAAGGCAGATAATCCTCCTTTCTTAACCCACTGCGGTGCTTAAATCAGATATGGAGATGATACCATGAGTATAACTCCATAGAAAGGGTGAAGCAAAAGAATTTTGTTTTCCAAAAAGGGTGCTAAACCCCATCCCTCTATTCCAGACTGCAGGGAAAGACCAGTGTTTTCCATCCTGTGGGGTGCACCAACCTTACAGTTTCAGTTCCATGGAGATCTGGATATATTCTACTACCACAGCAAGGCTGCAGCCAAGAATTCACATCCTCCTTATTATACCTACCCCTTCTGCTCACTACATCTTAACACAGCACTAAATATCCTGAGTCCTGAATTCATTCTTGTGTTCTTAATCCAGGACAACACAACAGGCCTTGACTTAGGGGTACAAACCCTTCACATGTCTCATAATTCCCTGCCTGAAAACCAAACTGGACAGCACAGACCAACTCAGTGCTGAAAATGAACGTCTGGCAGCCAAGTGGGCCACAGAGCTTTCTCCTTCTTAGTCCTCTCCTCTCTAACTACATATTGTAGAGCAGTAATTGATACTTCAAAATTACAGATTTTCTTCGCTGTAGCTTTAAACATCACTAATGCCTCCTCCCTCTCGACACAGAGCAGGGCAAATGACAGAAGGATGGAGAGGTTTGGGGTTTGGGAAGGGAAAAAATGGAGGTGGCATCACAAAATCAGAGAGGTGTTCATGACCCTTGTAAGGTCATGTCCCCAGTGACACTCAGGAATAGAGACACACAAAAGTCATGTATGCTGAACAACCACACCTCTCCAGAAGGATCCATTTCTCTAGAGACTCCTGACATGAATCAGGCAGGTCCACACAGATGTGGAAAACAGACCTTCTGCTGGAAGGGTTAACAGTGGCTTTAACAGAAGTATCTTGATAGACATCAACCTGGAACCTGCAGTCTCAGTTAAGGCCTAGTTTTCCTCTTTTTTACACAAAATAAATAACACAGAAAAAAAAAATCAGATTCTGCTTCTTAAAATTTAGTATGCAATACATCTACTTTGATATAGACTCAGGCTTTTATTTCCCCAAACAATAATAGTTTAAAACCTCCCAGCTACACCAAGAAGATACATCGGCACAAACTGCTCATAACTTTCAGTTCTTCCTGACCCTGTTCTCTTGATATGGTTTGCTTCTCCTAACTCATTATTTCAGATCTAAAATGGTGTTGGAAAACCTTCTGCATGTAGCAACTTTTGCTACATCTGTAAAGCACAAGATGTTTTAAATAACATCTGTGTATTAATAACAGTTTTTCTAAGCACTAAGCAGCGCTCAGGTTCAGAAGAGGGGGAATATATTGATTAAGCAAGGAAGCAAATGAGTAAGCAAAGTTATCTGGGTCTAAAAGCCACTGAACTTGGTTTCTTAAGTCCTACCATTTTCCTGCATATCGACTATGTAGACTATACAGAAACATTTAGACCTAAATGGCTATGGGAATCTAAAATGTAGGCTGGCACCACAGCTTCATCCCTGAGCTGCAGTTCTGTGCAGAATACAGACACTGTCTTTTCAAGGCAGTTCTGGGAAGGGAAGCAAAGGATATTTCTGTTGCTGCTATATTTGGAACCACTATCACATTCAAAGGAATAACAAAGGACACAGCATTGCCATTTTCTGTGCAGCAAGCCTACCTCTCCCAGTCATATTCCAAGTATTAATACATGCCCTTGGGAGTATGGATACAGGCACATAAAAATATAACTCTTATGACACTAAGAAATAAACGAAGAAATGCTCCCAGCTTTTATTTAGTGCATAAGACACATTACCTGAGGGTATATATTGGAGAGAGAGCTAAGAAAATAGCTCATTCATTATTTAAATTGGGGAATGGACTCAGAAAGGTTTTATTAATGTTCAAAGAAGTAAAAAGCCAGAATCTCCTTATGCAGAGTATATCTGTCTAAATCTTGTTTACAGCACAGACATTTGACAACAGTATTGAAGTTCTAAATTATTTCTATAGTGTGGCAGTACTTTGGGTAATTTTTTTCTGCTTTTTTCCCCCCCTTTATGTATTAAAAACAATCATGAAAATATCCTTCCAAGGTCACTTTACCCAATTCCTCATATAAGATAAAATGACAAGTCCATAAATCATTATAACAGTGAAGTATTGTAAAGTATATCTACAGTTCAGTACCACAACCTGCAGTGAATCATCTTCAATCAATTAACAGATTACCTTAATTCAACAAAATCCAATACCTGCATTTTCCTGATTAATACCTTTTATACATCTAAAGTTCTGGTGATTATATGTGGAAATTAAAGACAGATTGTAGAGTTGTGGATACAAAATGTGAGACTGGCAGAGAACTCCCTTCAACAGATAACTGTGACAGCCAGAGCTGTGCACATTATTCCCAGTGTTCAGGGCAGGAGAGCCAGATGCAAGATGAGCACGTGGAATGGAAACTCCAGGTAGCAGGAGGGGAGCCCTCGGAGGTGCCCACACCAAGAGGATGGAGGCAGCACACACAGGTGAGCACATCTTTGTCCTGCAGCCACAAAGCCCTTGACTTGGGCTCTTCCAAAATTGACAAGAGGGCTTCTTTCTGCGGACTGGGATTAAATCCCACTACACTGAAATTCAAGAGAACACCAACTGCATCCAGACAACAATCCAGCAGGCTATAAACAGTAGTTCTGCCTGACACTGGGCAGTGCTGGGCAGCAGTTGGGAGCAATGACCCCGGGAAAAGACTGCTGTGATGACAGTGCTGTGTGAAAATACTGGGGCCAGTTTTCAACTTGTTTGTACAACCAGTAATTTTGCTTTGGCAGTGTAGAGGTCGGAATGGCTGCAGTGTGCAGAGATTCATGGGAGGTTACCCAATCAGATGGGCAACAATCAAACACTTATCCTGAACTGAAGTTCATCTGATGGTATTCAAGACACCCTCCTTCACACAGGCTTCCTTCAGTGCACCCAATACAGCGACCACTTGAGGTTATCTGTGACTGGTGAAAGCATTTATTTTAAACTATACATCAAAACACACAAGAATTACACAGAATCATAGCACATGATGAGTTGGAAGGGACTAACAAGGATCATCGAGTCCCAACCCTCAGCCCTGCACAGGACCATCCCCAAGAGGCACACCCTGTGCCTGAGAGGATCGTCCAAACGCCCCTCAAACTCTGTCCCTTGGGGCTGTACCCACTGCCCCAGGGAGCCTGTTCTGTGCCCAAGTACCCTCTGGGGGAAGAACCGTGTTCTCATATACAACCTAACCCTGCCCTGACACAACTCCAGGCCATCCCTTCAGGTCCTGTCACTGCCCACCATGAGCTGCTACACAATGAACACACAGATGGCTAAACACAACAGGGAAAACCCCAGCTCAGGTATTTTACTGCAAAACCCCTTCAGTGTCATTAAGATTCGGAACAGATGCTAACTTCAAGATAACATTAATATATACAGGAGCTCAAATTTAGCATAAAAAACCAAACTAGAGACTCAGACAACAAACTTCCATTTATCTCTGAAGTTAAGAAGGACAAAACCAAGGTTAGACAGTGTACTACAGAAACTATTTTCTTCATTCTCATGCATGCAAATATTTTTCTTGGCCAAATAATGTTTACTTTCAAGTCTACTAAAACAAACAATTTTTGTAATTGATTAGACTTTCAGATTTTGTACATTTTCCTACCCCAACAAAACGCACATTAACAAGCCAATGTACTATCAAAATAGCTATACCAATATTAATAACATGAAAATAAAAAGGAAATTCAACATTCAAAAGTCTTAGAATTATCTAATCGGTAACTAAAATTCTATTATCCTGCTTTAATTAAGATATTATATACTCATTTTCCTTGAATGCTCACAATCGTAATTACTGTATGGGCGGGTGAGCCCTGGAATTACTTTTAATAGAACTTAGCATGTGTATTAGTTCCCCACAGGCAATAGCATATTAATAAAACAGCCACCTTCCATCAGCAGCAAAAGAAAAGTTGAGATAGAAGCGACTGTGACCAAAGGCGCACAACTCTGAAGACAGAATTTTAACAGAACTTAAATCTAATTCTTTTTACTAAGCCCCTTGAGAGTATCACCATCACCAACCTTTTCTAATTTAGCTGCCAAAGTGCCTAAATTCCACTTAGGCAAGTACTACTCATATGACAGGCTCAAGTCTTTTGAGCCACTCCTTATGCTTTGAAATACATATTTTTTTCAATTTGAGAGGAGCTTTACCCACTTACAAGTGGAGACAACTGCATGCCAGTTGGTGCTGCTGGTAAAATATGACATCAGGTTCTTTAACACCTGCAAAATGAGAGTGCCAGGATCTTACAGGAATACTTTATGTCTTTGAGTCTTCTGTCAAAAGAGCTGCCAAGAGGAGTGGGTGATTAAACAGTCATTATTCACAGTTTTACTATTTTCAAGGAAAGCTAGCAAGAATTACAGTACTAAACCCCTCAGTGGTATATGAAATAAAGTGCTATCATTATATACATAAAGATAGAGCAATAAGTCAATTATATATCAAGTAATATATATTTACACATCTATGGAAGAACAAAGATGTAAACAGTGTGAGTGAAAGTCTCCTAACTTGGCCCTAGACAAGGAATTCTGCAGGTTTCAAAGGCAAGGGAGCAGCAGACACGACCTCCCTCGTACCAAAGCTGACTGCCAAGGGATGCAAGAAAGAAACAAAGCAAGTGCAAGGCTGCCTTTCCTCCCTGCATTCCCTCTGGTTTTCAAAGGAACACTGTGCACAGATACAAAAGAAGATGTTTTTTAAAAGACTGTCAGGAATGGGGGGGATCTAAGATATGCAGACAGGCTTACAGATCCAGCAGAATAAGCCATCAAACGTTTCAGTCATGCTGACATCTGTGTAGTTCTGCCACCTCTCTGACTCTTAGCTATGTCAACTCAGTGAGTGCTGAGCTGTGCACTCCAGAGCCTTGTTGGATGTGTCAGACTTTCCTCGTTACTGCTGCTCTCCGAAAGCACATCTTATTCCCTGGGTCTGTCTAACAACAGATTTAAGACTAACCCATCACACTTTTACTGTCCTTTAGAGGTTCTTTAGGGAGCTTAGATATTTAACTCTCTGGATCCCAGTTTTAAAAATCTTGAAGTACAGCTTATCCCTAGACTTATTGCCACATTAAAAACAAATATCTATATTTAAAAACCTAGTTGTTAGACCATGAAGAGACTTAAGAAATATGAAACAACCTTGACTTTACATATTGCAGTAACAAACATCTCATATGGCACACAGGAACTCTGTTAGACGTTCCCGGTCTCCAGTCCAGAGGAGGCCACCAAGATGCTCAGAGGGATGGAGCACCTCTCCTGTGAGGAAAAGCTCAGAGCACTGAGATTGTTCAGCCTGGAGAAGAGAAGGCTTTGGGGTTTACCTAATTGTGGCCTTTCGGTGCCTGAAGGGAATTCACAAGGAAGATGGAGAGAAACTATTTACAGGGACCTGAAGTGACATGCAAGGGGGAACGGTCTCACGCCGACAGAGGGCAGGGTCAGATGGCATATTAGAAATTCCTCCCTGGGAGGGTGGGCAGGCCCTGGCACAGGTTGCCCAGAGCAGCTGTGGCTGCCCCATCCCTGGAGATGCCCAAGGATAGATTGGGTGGCACTTGGAACAACCTGGGCTAGTGGAAGCTGTCCCTGCCCATGGCAGGTGGTTGAACAAAGATGGTCTTTAAGGACCATTCCAGCCCACATCATTCCATGATTATGATTATTTCTATCTACTGGACCACAAACATTTCTCAGGCAGTCAAGCTGAAAATGAGTTAGCACCTTGAGCAAAAATTGTGATTGGATGAATATGACCAATTACTTGGGAAGAACAACTTTTGGGCCACAATATTCAATAACAACCCTAAAACCCTGCACCATCACACTTTCATTTGGCTGCGTAAGTGGATTTATTGTTTTCAAACTTTAAGGAGCATCACATACTCCTGCAAAAGTTCTGAAGACCCAGGCAACCAGCAAGAAGGATGCTATGGAATACTGATGTAAGGACATTTGAGGAAAAAACCAAGGGCGGCATTTTTCCAAGTGTACCTAATGTTTCTGCCTAGAAACTTCCTCTATGACAGAGGAATAACCCTCTTAAGAGAGCAGCATAAGGGTTGTTTCCTAAAACAAATACATGCTGTTGTCTAAACAACCACAATTACCAGCCCTGTTCACTGATTCTCTCTCCTCCAGCCCCTGTTCCATTCTGTCTGCCAGATAAGGATCATCTTTACTTGTTTATCCAGTATTCTTTCTTTTGTAGTTGAAGAGTAGATAAGGCAAAAATATCATTACAATTCCTAGAATGGAAATAGATCTGCAAATTGAGCTTCCAATTTTTCCACATTTTTAATTGCAGAATCATTAACCAACTGCTTTCTTTCAAATGCTCTTGCCTGAAAAAGACAAACAAAGGGGGAAAGAGAAGGGAAGGAGTGCTCTACTCCTCCTTTTCTTCTGCTCATGTAGCAATTTTGTAAGATATTAATTTGGCGTAAGACAACACAACAGCCCTTCGTTTCTTTACCAGGCAATGGCGTATCTCACAGTTGGACCCATGAGGGCTCTGTGTGCCCCTCAAAATTCTGCCCTGGTTCTACTGTCTACATTTGAAATTGCCTCACCTCTAGGAACTCCCTGTGCAAAGAGACTCAAGGTCTGGGCTGCACAGGACTCACTGAGCCAGGAAAAGAGCTGATTTGCAGGAGGTCCCCCCCTTGACAGCCAAATGCAGTCCTGGTTCCATTCGAAACACTCCATTTGTGCTGAATTTTCATGCTCAGCTTAGGTTGGAATTTTTCCCACCAAGTCAGAAAGGTCAACTTTGACACACTCCGTAGGAAACGTTTGAATGTTCGACAGAAATACTTCTAAATGCAATAATAAAAAGTTCAAAAGCATCAAACCAAGATGGACTATGTAGGCTGGTTTCAAACAAAACATGTTTATTTACTTAAAGACACTTATTTCCCTTTTTCTTTCTTATCTGAAGAACATGGCAATATTAATTACAGACAACCAAAACAAGTTTTTTTGGACTTTATTTCTACTATGAAACTGAATAGAAAATTTGCAAAACACTATTTAGAGTACTATAAGGTAGTGACGCCAGCCTAGGATCTACTCGTGTAAGTAAAGCTATTTGCAGGGGAAGCTGCCAGATAAACACAAGAATTAGAACTGAACTGAACTCAGCCAAGCTTTTGTGCTGACAGCACTTCTAAATGTGCACAATCTCTTTACACGTGATCTCTCAAAAAACCTCCAAATTCATTTTGTGCTTCTCTAAATTCTGGAACACCAGTCCCCACTTAAATACTCCTGTACCACATCACAAGAGCCTCCCAATCTTAGGTACTGTTTTGTTGGATGCCCATCAGTTTACATGTGGGTAATTTATCACTTAATTACTCAGTAACAATTGGAAAAAGATCAAATGATTTCTCCCTTTATAGATCAGATAATAAATGGTTATTTCTATGGTAATTTGTCGAGGCACAGCTGGAAGAATTAGACAACTATTCAGCTAAAGTGCACATAATCATTTCAGCATTAACATAACCTGAGCCATACAACTATTTTTTCAATTACACACAGCTCTAAGACCCCTTGCCCCCTCCTCCATCCACAAGGACCAAAGCCAGTATGTGTTTTTTTAAGCTGACCCAGCAGACACCTGGAGGTGCAGTTTAGCAAGACAGAAAATAAGTAAAACTAACCCTGTAATAGTGACATGTCATTACATTTGACAATTGAAGCTGCAGCTCTGCAATTGCCAGAAAGGGAAGGGCGAACTGCAGATCTGGTGAGCTGAGCTGGCTCAGGTGCACCTCAGACTGCAGCCTGTGATCAGAAGATCCTGCCCTGTGGGAGGGTTTGTCTTCTCCCACATGTAAGTCTTGATAAAAACAGCTTTCTGACTATTCATGTTTGTAACAAATGTATTTGGCGCAAAGATAAATTCTACAAGCTCCTCCCTTGGCTCACTTTATCTTCATTTTTTTTAGTTTTTAACTGCATTGTCTACTTAGCAGAACAGATTTAAAAAGGGAGGTCCATTCATTTTCTCCCTTGTGCCAAAGACAAATGTATTCAGACACAAAAAAATACCTTCAGGTGAAAAAAAAAAAAAAGGACAATACTAGACTCAAACACAAACTGAATTGATGATTCTAACCCAGTCACAAAGCCCCAAATAAAATGAACTCACGTCTGGTCAGGCCACAACCACATGGTTTAAAAGCCATCCTGTCAAATCTACTGTGGCACTTCTATGTACATATATGGTCAATAAAGGCTTTTATATACATACATTATATTATATATAGTATTATATACAGATATAATAGGTACATTCAACTAACTTTGAAACCATGCAACAAATATGATGAAGAGTTTGTATGTAGGAATTAGACTATGTACAAGAAAAATCTGGAGAAAACAATACATTGCTTTTTCACTTTTACAGAGACCCAGATAAATGGTTGTAACTTGATCTTCAAAATGAGTATCCTACTTTTAAAAAGGGAAGGGTTATAACAATGTAACTTTTTCTGGGTTGAAAGCACTTCATACTGGCACAACATTAGTACAAATCTGGCAACCATATCTTAAATCCATATATGCTCCTACACTGGTGTCTATTTATAATACCATTAATTAGAAATACAACAGGCCACCTGTACTTCTAAAGTGTGTAAAATATGCACAACTCTCCAGCAAAAAATCCCAAGTTAAAAAGCAAATTCCCTTCCATTATACAATTCCTTAGGCCTTTCATGTATGAAGGCATTTTATCAAAACAACTCTTATTACATTGCTTTTCCTGCACACTATAGAAGAAACATACATGTTTGTTTGAGTTTTATATATATACAAACCCCAGCACCTTCTAGTCAGAGAAATTTCAAACAAACTGGATGAGAGACTAACACTGGGTTGTACAAGTCATTCCTCTTGTAAAGAAAAAAGATCACTATAAGAACAATTTTTTCTTTCCTTCTTGAGCCCCAGCTCAAGGATAAATTCTCATTCAGAGTAGAGTGCAGCCCATTAAAAGAAATAAGGCTGAGGGGGAAAAAAAATTAAAACACCTATTGAACAGATTTGTGTTCACTCTAGAATAATGCAAAAGTTGGAAAAGAAAAAGCAAATCCATTAAGCGGGATTTTAAATAACACTAACCTTGGTCATGTCTGACTGGAAAACAGCAACTCCAAACAGCAGCACAAATAATACCTGCCACTGTAGTTAAGGCAGAGAAAGCAGCTGGGCCATGGTAAAACTTGATGTGATCTTGAAAGCAGACAAAGCTTTAAAATAATTTTTGGGGAAAACAATAATCAAGTGTTTGAAGAAGCCCCACCGATTTTACTGAACATACAGTTCTGAATGACTTCAGCAGGGTAGGCAGCACTCAAGGCCAAGTTTTGGTTCAGGACCAAAGATCAGCTGAACAGATAAGCAGCATCCAGTACTCCCACAGGCAACTCTCAAATCCTGGTCATAAGAACATGAGACTGCCCTGTCAGTGCTCAGGCAAACAGGAGTCAGGAACTGGATCTCACCGTGGGCCAAGGCAGCAGAAAGAAGATGTGGTTCAATGCCACAAATCAAGATATTATGCAGCCGCCAAATTCTGGAGATAAAATTACAGCTGGAAGTGAGCAAGGTTTCCTGTGAAGACCACTACTTATTGTGGCCATGGGAAAGGCTGCCACAGCCTTTGGCCACAGTTTCATGAACAGCTGAATCAAAGCAATGGTTTGTCTTAACCCATTTTCGAATTTCATGATCCCCATTTTACCCTCAGCAGCTCCAGGCCTTTTCCCTCCCAAAGTTGTCTCAGGTCCAGCTCAAGCAGGGACAGCAACCCAGGACCATCTCAGAATGGCTTTTGAAAAATTCCTAAGGATGGAGACTCCACAATCTCTGTGGGCAGCCAAGCACTGTTCACACTCACAATGAAAAAAGATTTCCTCACGTGTTTATCCCTTACCCTGGGCGAGCCTGTCAAACAGCCCCACACAAACAGGACCAGTGGAAGGTAAGCAGAGGGAGGGAAGAAGGACCTTCATTTTTCAGCAGCAGAGCTACTAAGTTGCCTCATGCTATCTGTGAAAATAAAGCCTGGAAATGGATCAGATGAGAAGGGGAACTATCCCATATACCGCACCAAAATCTCTTAATATGTATGTAAAATACCAACTAAATGAATTTGAGAAGGAGGAACCCAAGCTGGACAGAGTAGAAAGGAAAAAAAAATGGTAAAATGCACCATGAAATGTATCGCTGAAGTTACAAGAGGGGACTGACTTATTTAGCTTGATAAATCAAAGACTACAGGAGACATAAATGCATACAGTATTATTTGAATTATAAAAGCAAGACAGCAACATTGCAAAAACAGTAACAGGTATCTCTCATAGTTAAACCTGAAATCTGAAAGATTAGTGAATAATGGGCATGAAAGGTTTTTACAAAATCAATTTGATTAAAAATTAAAAAGGCAAACCCTTGTTTTTAGAAAAACATGAATTGTTCAGATGCAAGGTAGAAGTACCAAACCCTGGGGCCTGTACTGGAACCAGCACACACCTCTCCTCTGCATTCCTGAACTCACTGTACACTCTGCTGATAAAACAAGTGCAAGGCTGTATAAAGTTACCAGCAGAACAGGAGCCAACTCATGGATCTTTGCAACAGACATTTTCCAGGGACTGCTAAAACTTGCAGAATGCATTATAAAAGTTCCTGCTATCTAGTGAAGCAGCTATTCCTTCTCTATAGACAAAGATCTGAACGACCTGTTCGTGACCTCAGCAGTTTGGGGAGGTTTTCCTCCTCTCTGCCTTTTTTTTTTTTTTGGTTTGATTCCTTTCTCTCCCTCCACTGTTACTCACCAGAAAACAGCATTTGAATGTGATTATCCTTCTGCAGTGCAGTCTACAGTCCTGAAAACCTTAAGTGAAACGCTCCCTGCTCTTCCTCTCCTCGCTGAATGCATTCTCTGGGCACTCTGGGCAGGTGAGATCAGATCCCCCTTCCACAAACTCAGCATCCAATTACCAAGAAGACCAAGGACTGGAGCCCAGGCTTCTCTCCAACGTACTCATCTCCTCCAGAGATAACAGCAGTTGCAGGAAAAGCAGCACGGGAAAACTTGGAACTCTGAAGCAGTTTCTTTTTACAAAGGAGAGCTGGATTTTCCTTCAGGTTGTGAACTTCAGAGCTCAGTTTATCTTTTGTAAATGAGTGTGTTCTGCAGTAGAGCTGCAGACCTGGTGTGCTGTTAAGCATGTTAAATTCTTTGGTGAATGGAGCTATCCAAATATAAAAGTTTTCCATCAGTAAGGTAGGTCTGTATATTTTTGGCATTTTTAGTTGAAGCCATCAGATTTAGGAGAGAGGAGTATGAACACAGAAACATTGAAGATTCACCAGCATCATGTCCTAAAAAAGCTTAACTAATAGACATGGAAGTAACTCCACAGCATCTCCTAAAATTCTCTAAAAAAGAAAATAAATATTTACAGAAGGGATACTGAATCCAAGTTTGTTTTACCTACTATCACTGAATACAAAGAAATTTATTCTTTTTTCTAAATCAAGCCTTCAGCAATTGCTGAGCAATACTAGAGAGCTGACTCTCACAAGTGTGTACCTACGTAATTCTTTAGAAGATATTAAAGCATCGTACGATACACCGTTCATTTTTCCAAGGGGAAACTCTTCACATTTCATTTAGCTCGCAAAGCCCCTTTCTTTTTTAATAAAAGCAGGAGGCAACAAATGAAGAAATTTAGCACTCATTTGCAAACTCCTTTTGTGGTTCCTTTCCCCAGGAAAGGAGAGCGAAATCCCAGTGTTTACACATCAGTTCGGTGGCGGTTGGAGATTTGTGCCAAGCCTCCACAAATCCTAGAGACACTTTTGATCAACACACCCAACATTCAGAAGGGGGCTCTCATCAAGGACACCAGTTAGAGAATGGACTTCACAGGCTGGTCAAGCAGAACTGGTGCATCAGGTGAGCCCTGTTTAATCATTTAATCAGAGCTTGGCCATTCAGCAGCTACAACAGTGCCCAGCTGATGCTGCAGTTCTGCCCTTCACCTCCCTGTCTCATACTCCCTATGAAATACAAAGTCCTGACTCCCAAGATCTTCAAGAAAACCTGAATCCTTTTGGTAACACCCTGAAGGAAGTTAGGTTCAACACAAGTATGTGGACCTGCTTGTGGAAACTGAATTGGAACCCTTTTGGAAGGCAAAAGCGGATTTATCATAGAATTTATGGATGATGTGATAATCTGATCAACACAAAATTTTCATCTCAGACACTTCCTCCTCCCAAAGCAAAAAATAATTCAGGCTAAACTTTTCTCAAACTGTAGAAACCTGACAGGAAATGAGCATTTGCCACTCAACAAAGAACAGCTGGATACCTCATTCCCAGTTACTGACAACACACCCTCACGGAAATATTAAGTAGTTCTCTGGATCCATTTAAATTCCTAATTGATTTTTCTAGTATCATTTTTGGTAAGCTGTAAAAGCTTATCTGTTTGGCCACGTCTGAACTTGCTGAAAGCATCATGGAATAGAACTGCTCTTGCCTCTGCAGTGAGACTTCCACATATCAGTAATCCTTTTCAAAACCTTAGTCGGGAGTGACTAATTCTGTGGGAGTCAACACTGAGCTGCAAAAACCATCATTTTTCTGAATCTGAAGCAACACGATCACCTGGGAACACCATCTGTGGAGCCAGTTAGCTGACAAATTCCTTTTTCATTGCAATAACCCATCATTAAATCCGAGATGGAATATTTCATCTAGTACTTCGTATCCAAAATGCAGAGCTAACCAGATGCCCCCTCATCCTGACAAAGTTAAAGACCCATTTTTCTTCTTACTAAATCACAGCAACAAACTTGAGGATTGTCAAAGGTTTACCTTTCTCATACTAACTGAAGAGAAAGAATAAGAGGCTGAATCCTAATCAAATGTTTGTTCATTTATTTCCACTTGCAGGATAACTTCTATTTAACTTAAAATAAAGCTGTTCTCACAGATACCTTCATCCACATAGGACTTACAAAGCAAAAAAATAAGATGAACGTCCCTCATTTTCTGCTCTTCCAAAACTGAAGTTTGGGAATTTTAGGGAGAATGCTTCCCTTTAAAGGAGTTAATGAATCCTGTTTCTAGACACTGAAAGATTTCTTAGTTTATTTCATAACTGAGAGCTCAGGAAGATTACCAAGTTTGTTAAGCTCACATACTTTCCATGTATTAATTAGGTTTTCCGCTTGGTTTGAGGATTTAAAACATGAGCATGTTCCACAGCAAAAACACAGTGTCAAATTAGTATGTTTAAGACTTGCAGTCAGTAGCAATTACAGTATAGGAGAATTAACAACATCTTTATTAATACACTAATGTAATCTGATGCATTAATGCATTTTGATGGAAACTATCAAAGGCCTGAACTGAACACTCATGTGGTTTTCAAACACAGCCTCAAGCTCACTTGGAAATTGGAATAAAGATCTTGCAGGATGCTTCTTGGACTGATACAACATTTTTTTTTCTGTTACGGCCACGTTCAGGGGGCTGTTTGGTTCACAGAACCATGCCACAGCTGAGGCTGGAAGGGGACTCTGGTTCTGCTCACAGAACATAACAGGATGCCCAGGACCATTTCCACTCCCTTATTGCACATCTCCAGAGTCCCTGGGAACTCTGCAGCCTCTGTGGGCAAAATGTCCCAGTGTCTGAGCACCCATGGAAAGCTTTGTTCTGAGGTTCCCAAGTCTCTCTGTAATTAACCTGCCTTTTTTAAAAATTTCTGCGTAATTTGTTTCATATCCTATAGTTGATTTTCAATGCAAAAATTCGGTCAAAGTTTCTTCTACACTACTTGTGAAATGAGAGTATTTTGAGCTTATATTGATAAATGTTATATATGTATTCAGAGTCAGACTGAAGGCATTTACCATCAGTGATGGGCTAGAAACTAGGAAAAATATTTCACACTAATCACAAGCACAGTTGGAGCCCATATTTCCACACAGCCAAGAACCCAACGGAAGAGTTTTAAAATGCTTACTGCCCTTCTGAGCTGCCATTTCCCCCTCCTCTCTGTTAAAAACCCCTAATGGTAGAGGCCTTTCTTTTGCACCCTCCCAGAGCAAACGAAGCAAAGAATACATGAACTTACACACAAAATAAAACCAGTATCCACCCGTATTAATGCAATCGTTATCTCAAAGTACTTAAAGATTTTCTGCCTCTCCCTCAGATCAGAGGGTTGGAGACCAAGCCAAAAGTTTCAAAGAACTTATTTATGAATCATCTTTGAAAAATTAATCATCTCAGGATTTTCCTGTACCTGTTACCACCATCTGGATCAAACACAAGTCCCCTTTCAGCTTCTGAACTGCAAAAATGAAATCTCTTGGTTCACTATTAAATGTTCTTTTAAGTTTCCCCTGGGGGCATCAAGTTTTGCAGTTCACATAGAATATTTTGATAGTCACTATAAAGCATAAGGAATTGGACAAGTAGCTCTAATTTTCATGAAAATCCAGAGGATAATTCGGTGAATACAGTTCCAATGCAGTAACTAATAAAGAAGTTGAAAGCCCAATTTGTAATATGCTTTCACTGCATATTAAAAGAGCCAATCTGTCAAAGAAAACAGTTTTTCTTATAAATCATACTTTCAAATATTCAGAATATTTTGTACAGCAGTGCAAACATCCCATGGCAATACTGTATTCCTGTAGCAAGCTAAGTATTTCATCAATAAAAATCACAGAACTTTATCTCAAATTTCATTACACTTAAATGTCTCCCCATATTGAATTTGTCTACAGAAATATTCTTCCAGTTTCCACTCCTTGCTTTCAGCTAGAAGCACTGTCCTTCAAGTGCTGACTTTCCTGCAATAAAAAGTGATTTTATATCTCCCTTACTTTGTTTCCTTGCAATACATCAGGATGGGAGACAATAGGTATGCTGCTATAATTTGATTTCCATTTGATTCACAGCACACTTAGGTCGGATGTTGAAAGCTGGAAAGTATGGACACATTAAGAATTATTTTTAAAGCTCTCCTGTTAGCTATGTACCTCTCCCTAGACACGCTGCAGTCAACGTTAAAAATAAATGTATTCGGATTAAAAAGGCACCAATCCTGGCTCTGTCAATTCTTCAGTATGAGCTTTTTTTCCTGGCAGGTAACTGTCTTCCAACTTGCATAAGCAAATGAAGCAAAAGCCCTCCAAAGTCTCCCTGAGTGCTTATTTGTGCAGAGAGCATTTCAGCCTCTCCCTTTTGTTTGCTCACACATCCTCTAAAGAGATCTATACAAGTCTCAATGATAAACAGAATTTGTTTACAAACAAAAAGAAATCCAAAGAAATCTGGGTACCACTAAAATCTCAAGCCAGAATACCCAAACCCCAACCACCAAATGACCCCCCAACAGAGGAAAGGATGACAGCCAGACAGAAGGCAGGATGATCTGTTTCATTGGTAAGCAAGTAAACTAAACAGCTTCAAATCAATATCACTTTTATACAACTATACTGCAAGGCTTCCATATGGCCACACACCAACACACCTCAGCTAGTGACTCACAGAATAGTCAGTACTTGATACTGGGGTTTGGATCACAGTATTTTTTATTGATTACACATTACCCTGCAAGACTCAATCTCACCAGCTAAAGGGAGAGACACAGAAATGTACAAACCATTTTGACTTCAAGAAAAAGATAAAACAACTTTTCTTATAATAGCAAATTAGTGGCTTGTGGCTCTTTTATTAAAAGGTAATAATTTGGATTTAAATACAGACTTAAGCATAAACCTTCCTACTTCAAGACAGTGATGACTACACTTAGATTAATTTTAGTAGACTGTACATCTCAATTAATGAAGCAGAAATGTTAGACCTGCATGCAAAATAAAAAACCCTAAACTATTACAGGGATTGCAATTAACCAAGTGTCTCACAGAACAGCTTCTGCAAATCTCAAAAGGAAAAGGAGCCACGTGTCACAGATCCGGACAATTGAGCTGTAGCAAATACTTGGCGTTAAAGCAAAGCAGCCCAACCATTTTCTTAACTCTCACCTCCTAACTCTCAACCAAATGTGCTGTTTCAAAATTACAAATGAAAAAAGGTAAAATATTAAGACACGAAGGCATGGAAGAAGTTCGCTGTTCTGCATTCTTTCCTATCGAGCAGACATTGGGCATTCCATGAATGAGAAGAGGAAATGAAGCAAGGAATGCAATAAAAGGTAAAAAATCCTGTGGCAATTCTTCTGGTTCTGCCATCTAAAAGTTATTTCATTGACTCCTTCAGTGTTCTGTGCTAAATGTAAAGGAAATTTCGAATTACTAAGACCATTCAGACTCTAAAAAAAGCACAACAAAATCACAACAAAACAACTGAGGAGCGATCAACGTACCAGTCTGAGACCTTGTACACACAATACGTGAACACAGCCAACAATGACGGTCTCTCCTTGCCTAGAGGCTTTCCAGCCTAATAACTCACTTATTTCATAAGTTGTACTGGGAAATGAGACACCTCTGTGACAATTATTCCCTGCAGAGAGTTATTGAGACACAACAGTGTTTGAGAGGCTCAGTTATGAAGTAACGACAGTTATATTTGTATTGCACACACTGATTACTTTGCAAACTGATGAACTTTGTCTGCAGAAAAGCACTTTATGAACTTGGACTGCCACTGAAGCCATGCAAAATGATACAACGAAGCCTGAAATACTACATATTCTTCCTTCTTATTACACAGAAGGCCAAAGAACAGATACAAAACTAAATAAAATGTACAATATCGTAGGAAGTGATCATATTTTTAAATCGCTGCCACAATCACTAACATCAGACATACACGAGCAAGTGTATTCCCATTAGCAAAGACACTCGGAAACAGGGAAATTATTTAAATAACCTCCGTACTTGAGCGGGTTAGTGTTTAACCACGGGAACCACACAGCATCACTATAAACAACTGATAAAGCTGAGCCTCAGTGGTCAGAGGCACTTAATGAAAACACCTATTCCCTGACATCCCCCCCGAGTGGATGACGGGAAAGGTGACGGCACTGCTCTTACTGTGCCTGCACCTGCCTGAACACAGCCTGGAAAAGAGGCCAGAGGATGAAACAGCTTCCAAAGGATCCTGAGAAAGCCTTTTCTGTTCTGAAGTCACAGCCATACAAGTGAAGTTGAAAGGATGCTATTCTCATCACTAAGCCTTTTGGGGTGGGTTTTTTCACCTGCTTTGTTTTCGTACCAAAAGACAGATCTATATTTACTAACAGCTGAAAATTGCATTGAAGTTTGTGATCTGGAGTACAAAAAAAAAAAAGGAGACTATAAAAGAAAAAGGGCAAAGAATTTTCTTTATGCTTCCATTTTAAAGAGATCCTATTCCTGCTGTAGGCACATTGGCATTTTCTTTCTTATTTAAAGACTGTAATCGACTGTAGAACATCAGCAATCTCATAAAGCAATGAAAACATCCTGTGGAAAAAGCAAGCTGATTGCAAACACACTACAGTTCCCCCAGTGGGCTAGAATATGGTCAATAGTTCATAGAAGTAGGATCAGGCATAACCTAAGCTATATCTGGATATACTTTATATATATATAAATATATATATAATTATACATAAAGAGTATACATGCAGTGATAAGCCAAGGGGGAATGGCTTCCCACTGACAGAGAGTAAGTTTAGATTAGCTATTGGGAAGAAATCCTTCCCTGTGAGGGGGATGAGGCGTTGGCACAGGCTGCCCAGAGAAGCTGTAGATATCCCATCCCTGGAATTGCCCAAGGAGGTTGGGCACAACCTGTGCTGGTGGAATGTGTCCCTGTCCATGGCAGGGGGTGGAACGAGCTGATCTTCAACATCCCCTTGTAACCCAAACCACTGTGATTCTATGACATGCAGGTCTGGGTCCTCAGCCCCATTTCAGAGCTACAATCCTACTTTCTGCTCAAAGAACATCTTGCCCAGGTACAAGTTTGCTGTGCTTCAGGGAGTCTGATTGCACATCACAGTCAGCACCTCTTCAGCAAGGAAAACAGCTAATTTTAATTCGATAAAAAATAACTTCCCCCCTCCTTCCCCAAGTTATTAAACATCAGCAAGGACCTAGAATATTCAATATAAACTAGGTACTAATTTCTCAATTTTCTTTCATCAGAAAAACCATTGCCAGTTTAGAACTCCCTCATTTCAGAGCATCCCAATTAAAATAACACAAGTTTATTACTCTAAGTTTACAGTATAGGCAGCAGCTCTATGTGTTTACAGGTCTTACACATGGTCCACACAGAACTTTTCATTAAGTTAACCCCAGACCCCCAGCCATGCAGACAATTACTAAATGCACAAGGAAATATTCACAACCACTTGTATTTTGCAGACAAATAGCATAACAAATACCATTTCATCTTGAACTACCTTAACATAGGACTCCCAGCAGGAAGTTCAATTCAGTCAAAAGCACTGACTGATAAGTATATTTTAAAAGCACTAAGAATAGGAAATTTGTATTTTAAATACCATTTCAGTAGTATGACTGGAATATTTGTTAGAGAACAGTTACAGTGTTATGGCTATTCCACTTGGCTCTATGTCTTCCAAAAATTACAGGATCCTCAATATCCCTTTGGTACTGCACAGTATTGTTTAAGTTCTCTATTTCATAAAAGTTATTTAGCAATGTTTTGTGGTCTAGGACACTAAAACTACTTTCCTGGGGAGGGTGGGTGGAGACAGTAAAACCAAATCAGTTTTATTCCCCATGTACATGCAAATTTTAAAATGGATTTCTCTCTAATTGAGAAATATTTGTCTTTGAAAAAAAAACCATAAACTATCATTCTGAAGATCTATCAAAGAAATCATGATAAGTTACCTGATGACTGCAAAAATATACATTATGATGAATTTCTATATGTCTCCAATCTAAACAATCATTTCGTATCCTGAAAATAAAACACTGGCACCTTATCTTGTTAAATGCAGAAAAGCTGTTGTATTCACTGTATTTCCTCCAGCAAAGCCTGTCACATTTCATTAAACAATATAATACTGTGATGTGCTCAGTAATAAAAAAGCAATAAAATTTCATAGTTTAATTTCTTCTGGGGGAGACACTCCTGATTTATGCGGCCTTTCCTACCAAAAGTGACACCTAATGGAGCACACAATTGATGTACATCAAAATGGCTAAACTGTTTGGTTTTAAGAACAGCTTATTTGTGCAAGGCCGTATCTTAAAACCAACAGTTCACTTAAGACCAAGAGTTACTGACAGTTAAAAAGCTATTTTTTTGGTGCAGATAAAGGATATCAAAACGATATCTTAAATATAAATCTTGACACTCAAAGATTTGTTGTGGCATTCTGTTGGTGGTTTAAGCTTTTGTTTTTTCAATAATGCTTCATTTAACAACTTAGTAGACATGAAAAAGTTGAATACACAAATATGGTTTTACCCTTATTTACATACAACCAAAATACAAATGCACTAGATCTGCAATAAACCCTGGCCATCAACAACATTTGAGTTACCTGTGTCTTTCATACTTCTCTGCATAATAATTAGGATGTTACTACCAGTTTTGAAAAGCATTCTTGAAGTACTGGATTCCTAAACTAGAATCCAAACCATGGAGCTAAGGCTGACACAATCTCCCTTAAGCAAATCCATTATAAAAGGTCAAAGTGGACTTAAAATATTAAATTAAAAACAAGCTAAGCAGCTTCGGACAGCAAATATCCTACTAGTTTTCATTTTCTTTTGTTATTAGAAACATTTCTTCATTGTTGAAAGAAAAAAAGGAATTGTAAAATGGGAAAACCTGACAAAGGCAAGTTGAAAACAGGTAAATTCATCCCTTTTTTCCTTCACAGAGAATCACAGAGCGCTTTTAGTTGAAAGGAACCTTAAAGATCATCCATCCCATTCCATTTCCTGCCATGGGCAGGGACACCTTCCCCTATCCCAGGTTGCTCCAAGCCCATCCAACCTGGCCTTGGACACTTGCAGGGATCCAGGGGCAGCCTGTGCCGGGGCCTGCGCACCTTCATAGGGGAGGATTCCTTCTGTGCAGCCAATGTGCCACGAGCACCCAACCCTCCTGACACCTGATATTTGTCCCCTCAGGATTTTACGTTCCTTTTGCATCCTAAGTAGGAGACAGCAGGGCTGCAAAGGAGCAGAGAGCCATTTCGGAGCCACCACATGCCCTCAGGAGGGGAACCATGGGCTGTTCTGCTCTTCCAGTCCATCACTTATTCCGAAGGGAATTCCAGCCTGCCTTCCACACCCACCTGGAACTGGCCAGCACATTCAGTGGTTGTGGGAAGAGGAGGATGACAGACAGCACCGACCAGGCGTGACATCCCTTCAGCCTTGTTTCCAAAGGCTAAAGATCTCTCATCCCACCCACGCTTTTTCCTAATGATCCAGAAAAGCAGGGAAGGGCTGGGAGTGTGACTTTACACTGAAGGTCTGATTCTGCTTTTTATAAGTGGAAAACAACAGATGATAGAGCCTCAGTGTGCAACCTCAGAAAAGAAAGATCTGCTGTAATTCCACGAATAAAAGTCTAATGTAGCATTTAGCATTCTGTCCTCAGGTATTTCAAAAAGCCTACACCCCCCCCCCCCACCAAGCCTTTTTGCTTTAAACTGTGATGAAAATATTTTTGAGGATTTCAC
>VWZG01008632.1:275530-303319 GCA_013396735.1 Grallaria varia
TTTTGAGGATTTCAAAAAAAAAAAAAAAAAGGAAAATATTAAAAGCATCAAAAAGTTGCAGTTAAGTAATTTGCACATATTTTAGTCTTTAGTGCTGTTATCACCTCACCATCCCAGCTCTCTGGATAGCTGAGTACATTAAGCACCTGGTTATACAAGATACAGATGCTTTTTAGTTAAAAGACATTTCAGGGAAGGAGAGGAACAACCTTTAGAAATCTTTTTGAAAGAGGAATATTTTTTTCTCTCCCCTCAGTTTGAAAAGACCAAAATGTTACCAGAAGGTAGTGGTGAAAGAACTGTACTGGTGTGATAAACTTGCTTTATTACTAGCACAGATCTGGTATTTCAGTCTGTATTGATTTTACTGAAATTCTCAGTCTTTAAGGTGTCAGAAACATAAAAATGTGAAACACTGATGAGTTCAGACTATAGATTATCAATACAAGTGCAATAATCATCTTCCTTGAACATTTCTTAATGTGTGTAGGAAAACACTAGCAGTATTTTCACTTATTACATGGGTTGGGTAAAGATGTAGCTAAAACGTACATACCTAAAAAGACCGTTGTAAAAATAAAATGCTTAATCAGAAGTGAAACACAGCATAAGCTCTTTCTACTTTGCTATAGAAAGTCTTTATCCCAGCCTCTTCCACAAAAAAACCCCAATCATTTTTAGTGGCCAGCGCTGAATTCAGCTCATTGATGCATCACGTGAGTCACTGATATGAGGGACGAAGAATCAGCACAGGACATCAATAAATGCCATAGATCCGTAGCTACAATCACAGCAATCACTTGGAGCAGCTCAGTGCTCCTCTGACCCAGCCACTATGCTCTTTAAATAATTTGGAAGCACGTTATGCAGGAACATTGACAACTAAATCAATTTGGCCACACATGCAATGCATAACTTTTTTTGCTTAAAAGGGAGTTCTGGTATCACTACAAGTACAGATTCATACCCACCACCCTTGTCCTGCAGCCTGGGACACCACTGTCTGGATACCACAAGGGAATTTTGGAAACTACACCGTGGGCACAGGGAGTGTCAGAAAATGAAAGTACAGCTACAGCATCACAGGTGTTTTTAACTCCCATTTTCTAACATCTTGTCATTGTGTTGTGAAATCTAAGAGAGGAATGAGATTGATATTCCAAAGTGAAAAGAAAAGCAAAAACTGAACTCAAAACAACCCTGAATTGAAATCACTGAAGTGGCAAAAAGTGAGCATCCAAAGCTAAATGTGCCCTCAACCCCCTTCCAAGTTTCATGTATATAACAACGGCTTTCAAGAACAGAACCACTTCGTTTTTCAGGCTGGACATCGAGCAATCAAGTGATAATTAGACTTTATTTTGCACACTGAAAGGAATGCAAGTTACTCCTATTATTATTAGTCATATTAATAAACTCCAAAACCCCATAGTGAAGAGAAAATTCACATCTTCAGTTACGGAGTTTTTAACAGCACTTTTTACTGACAGTATTAAAGTCCTTCTTTCCAATACTCCTAAGAGAGAAATCACACATTTTCCTTTCTCTGCATTTGTGTGATGCTACTGCAAGTAAGTACCAAAGAAAAACTTTGAATGGGTTGCTTTCAACCATTATAAGAAAATTATTATCATTATTATTTTAAAAATACAATTTTCACTGTTCTTCTCAAGATCAGTACCAGTTAACAAGAATAAATGTCACTGTAAAGTTTAACATTTGCTTGTCATACATCTATTCGGATGAAAATCAGGGATTTTCCAGTACTCTGGACAGTACACAATTACATAGCTCAGTATATACACCTTACCTTCAGCAAAACACACAGTATAAGCTTTTGGGTTTTTAAAACTTGGTCATTATGTCATTTTTCAAATACCATAAGGCAAAATAACATGTGAAAAAAACAGAAATGGATGCCAAGTCAAAGACACCTCTGTGTGCTTCTGCAGCTGAGACATCCTTCCCTTAGTGCAACTAGAGGTAAGTAATGATTAAAAAAATTTAATAATAAAAGTCCTTATCAAGATGGACATCAGCTTCATCAGTTCTTCCAGATCTTCCCTCTTCTGCACACCTCCACTGGGTCAGACACTGTAACTTACTTGGTGTTCCTCCCACCACATAGTAACACGAGACAGGCAGCAGTTTATACTCCAGTGGAGTCAACGTGTCTCAGTCCCTATTGCTTCCTCTCCCAGGCAGTGCCATTTCCCTTGACATGCTTTTAATAAACATTAATTTTGTTACTACAGAACATTTGACTACTATTCAGTGAGCAAGAAACAAAAAAATCTTGTCACTTGTACTGTGCCCTTTCGGAAAGTGCTGTTTGACAGTGATTATTTGCATATGTGGAACAGAGAATTATCTCTACCTGGAGATAACACAGTGACAGTTGCCACAGCTCCACAGAGAGTTTTTACAAAGAGTGTTTATACTCTCTCCACCAATTCCACATTCTTAAATCCAACTAAATTACGGGGCAAGGGGAAGCTACTGAAGCCAAAGCTTAACCTCATGATGGCACCCGTCAGAGAGAAGAGGCACCAAATTCAGGTTGGCTCCTTGCCTAAGAATGAAGGAAATGAGGTAGCCAATAACTCTGTCCAGGCACTGCAGAACTACCAAAGGCTGAAAAGGAAACTTAATCACTGCCTTAACTGCACAAAACATCTGCCCAGGAGACAAGAGACAAACAAGTTTCATGATTCCTGGCTACTCTGTGTACTGTACACCTCAAAAAGGCCTTGAGAGCATCCTGATTAATGCCAAGTTGTATAATACACAGCCCAGTTTGCTTCATCTCCATAAACGTCCAGTAGTGGTAGAGCAGTATCAGTAATTGATCATTAATGCTTACTGCTGGAACCAGAGTGTTTCAGGGTGACTTGGAATGCCAAGTATCCCCTCCAAATTCTCCCCTTAGAAACAAGTATCTTGGCAGAATTAACTACCAAAGAATTCTTGGTATAATGCTTTTCCAAAACACAACCCTAACAATTTTTTTTTTTTTTACAAAAATATATAATTATATAAATTTATTAAATGAACACAAACATATACATAAATAATAAAGCCATCCTTTTCCTAATAATGCAGGCATGTACCTAAATGCAGATAATTAAATGGGTCAGCACCACCTGCTTGGCCGCAAAGAGCTAAAATTCATCATTTACAAGGATGAGCCACTCTGGATACTACCCACAAGACCCCACCCTGGCTTGAAGGGAGCTACAAGAGAGATGGAGGGAGGAGGGGAGGGAGCATCAGGACAAAGGGGAAAGGTTTCACTCTATAGAGAGTAGGTTTAGACTGGATATTAGGAAAAAATTCCTCCCTGTGAGGATGGGCAGGCCCTGGCACAGGGTGCCCAGAGTAGCTGTGGCTGCCCCTGGGTCCCTGGGAGTGTCCAGGGCCAGGTTGGATGGGGCTTGGAGCAACCTGGGCTAGTGGGAGGTGTCCCTGCTCATGGCAGGGGGTGAAACAAGGTGGGCTTTAGGGTCCCTTCCAACCCAAACCACTCTGGTTCTGTGATTTCAGTTCATGGTTCCCTTGATACTCATTCCACTGCTTTACCTCACAATAATTTGGATCCTGCAGTCTGTTGAATTCTAGCACTGTTAAAAAGCTAGCATTAACTTTCACCAAACACATCCCGATCACTCTCCTTTGTGCCCACAGCCACTGCTGAGAAACTGCACCGAACAAGCTCACATTTAAGAGACTTCACCCTCTTAAAAAAGGCTCCTTTCAAGAATCTTCCATCCCCTTGAAGAGCTGAAATTGCTCTCCATCACTGCTGCCACCTGAGAAGGGCACAGTACGTGCCACCCCTGCCCTGTACACAAAGAAACACAAACTGTTGAACATTAAGAAACAGAACTGTTGTCAACTCACTGCAGCAAAGCAATCGCTCCCTTGCTGCTTTCCAGATTATCACTAAACACTGCTATTAAACGGCTGTCATTTAACTTAATCAGTCTGCTATAAGCCAAAAGAATGAAGAAAAGATGAAAATAATTTCCAATCACTTACTAATCTGGCAGTGAAGAGCAAACCAATGCATCTGTGTGGAGATTGACACCTGATGATCATTTGCTTCCAGCCAATTACTATTTAATGAAGCACAAAACCACAATGATGAAACCCGCACGGGTGATTGCAGAGTATGTTTTCAATACTGTTATTGAATAATTAACACTAAGATGACTCATGGAACAATTTCAGCATAGGGAAACAAAGGTAACTAGGACTTTCAATAACACAATGCCTGCTTGGGGCATAATGATGACGGATTGGTTTTGCTCCAGCAATCAGCACTTAACCAGCACTCCTCATCCACCAGGAATGCTCAAACATGTTTCCCTTGGAAGTTTTGATTGTCAAGGGATCCACTGACATGTGTGCTGACATTACTGAGCACTTCACAGTTAGGAAATTAAAACAATACTAACACCCTAACTGACATTATGGAGTTCATAGTCCTGTTGGAGATACAGATTTTACAGAATCATTAACACAAGAAAATAATACAATGCATGCTTAAACTTGCTGCCAAATATTAATTGTCATCTCAAATTTCCCTTTGATTTCTAGCTCTTTTTAGGTTGCCAGGATATTAAGCTTTACAGGGAAAAAACCCAAAACAGTAGCTCCATTAAGTCCCACCCATTGTAACTCCTTTTTCATTCCCTTAGCCAAACTTCTGACAGCATCCACACACACACAGTTCAAAAAGTGAACCCAAAAAGTGAATAAAATGTCAGGTTTGATATATTTAAAAAGCAAAGCTGCATTTCTTTTTAAGTCAATTGACAGTAAACAGACTTGCCTCTCTATCTGTCTTTGTCTAACTTTTTCCAGCTGGATAAACCCAATTGCTATTAAAGTTGACAAAAGACAATGATATTATTAATGAAAGCAGCTACACGATGTTAGACTGTTCATTACAGGCTCCTAGTGATCTTCAATTAATTGCATGGCTGCTATGTCTAAAAAGGCTGCCAAGAAAGAAGGCTTGAGGGGTGGGGGGAAGGGGGTATTTTTAACATTTTGCTGTGAGGTGCTCAGTCCATCATTTTTCTGCTCAATTGTAAATAAAATATTGCTTAAGAAAACCTCTCTTTAGATTAGCTGTGTGTTTTCTTCTAAGCACAACCTATACTACATGACACATCTGTATTTGCCTTTTTGGACACGTTTGACACAATGAAGGTTTATATCCTGTCCTCAACAACACTGGATTTGGTTACCAGATCGAATTTTACACAAACAATTAGCAACAGAACCCCACAAGAACTCACAGCTTTGCCCAACACCACAGTGACATGCCTTTATAAGCAGTCCCTGAAATCTAGTATCTTGCTCTCTTTCAGCACAGATTTAGGTAAACACTGAAGAAATTAAAGTTGTTTCTTGCATTAAGTGCTTCAGTTATTCTACCCTATTCCTACAAACTTTAAACCCAGTAGTCTTTCAAGTACAGTAAAGCAGAGAAGCTGGAGTTGCTTCCACTCTTGACTCCGCCTCATTTGTAAGTTTTTGCTACTTTCAGCTTCAGTTGAATTTTGCTTTTCTGCCCTCGTGATCCTGCCATGACCTCAAACCATTCTATATATTGCACTATTACACGATTTTTACTTTGGTATTAACCTTGGACTGAGTATTCCAGGCCCTGAACAATCGAGATACAGCTCCTGTCCCAAACAACTTGGGTGAGCAAGTCACTAACTCTGCCTTTCTCTCTTTAAACCTTCTAATAGTCATCACACTTGGAGAAGGCCTTTTCTCCCTTGCCATATTTTCATGATCATCTTGCTGAGGAGAGTATGAAGTAGTATTGCAACTTTCTTAAAATATGAAATTCCGCTGTCTCTTGGGCCTCCCACTTAACTCATTTATTGTGCTCTCCTCTGTACCCTTCATTTTAATTGATTTATCTACTTCTAGGAACAGGTAAGAAGCAGTAGTTGAGTTCTGTACAAGTCTTTTGCCACCATATGCATTTATTCAGCTGTATTAATTACTGTGCCTTGGGTATACATTGCTAAATTCAATTGCTTTTTGTTAACCCTGCAAAAACAAAACAAAAACAAAACCCCATCAACTAAACATTTCGGTGCTTAATACTCAAACTGGCAACTCACACTAGAAGTCAGCAGCAGGCTGGTCTTTCGTTAAGGACAGGAGATCTCTGACTGAAGCCTTCAAGAGCTCTTTAGAAAATACTTTTAAAAATGCCTTAGAAATACATTAAACTATTTAAACTACAGATAAAGTACAGAAAAAGAAAGGTATTCCCACGTGATTGACTATCGACAGCTTTCAAGTTTTGACTTCTCTCTCTGCTTTCAGAGACCCCGAGAAACACTCACACCGGTCATAGGAGTAGCTCTTCTTTTTTTCTTTAAATACAGTGTTTTCCTAATTGTCTCTTGACTCAATCCTTTATGCCAGAAATGCCACACCAGTCAGACAGAAAGCACCAAAGCCAAGGCAACTAAGAGAGAGACAGCTTTCCTCTCTCATGGATTTCATTATTCACTGCAAATCCTGCTGGAAATAGTGATGTTACTGACATGTTCCAGGAGGGGCTTCTGCACATGTTCCCCAACAGTTCCCAAAACCAGAATTCCCAAAATTTTGGCTTCTATTTAAATTTTTCATAAAAAGACTTCAAAACCACCACCAATAATAAACCAAAAACACCTTGTAAACTGCAGTATCCCCATGGCAAGCAGGTAATATTTATGAAAAAAATATTTTTCATGGGTTTAACCAATATTTTTAACTTGTGATTCCATGATTGTTTCCTCACTGAATTTTGCAATCTTGGGATTTCCCACAGATCCAATTTTGGACAATTTGAGCCAATACACTTGTTCCTGAGCATCTTAAAGGTGGAAAAAGCTGATACTGGAAATGGAACAAGCAATTCTTTTGACAGACTTTTAATATTGACTAACTACAACATTTACACTCCCTGATCACAAACCTACTCCCATTCCACACTGGAGTACACCCAGCCAGGTGCACCACTACAGCCAGTGCACACTGAATTTGTATTTAATAAGCACTGGAACACAAAACTTTCAATACTCTGTAGAGAGGGCAGTTTCCAGTCTCCTCACTGGAAGTGACTCTTATATGTCAGAGCTACTTTTTAAGGACATTTCTACACATTTTTTTGAAGGAGCCAGAGCAACCTGATCTAACTTCTAAACTAGATTTCCCAGAACAGGTTGCACTAAACAACCTCTTCAGCCCATTCTAGTCTAAATTATTCTGTGGCTCAGTAAGACCATGGCCACAACAAAGGGCCTTTGGATAGCAATAATTGTGTCTGTTACATAAACTGGATGAAATGGGACATTATAAACATGGTTATTTTCTTACACAGGTAAGCTTTATTAATTTTATTGCATGCACATCTGCTCTTTACTGTTTCTCTGTGCTTTTTTAAAACAGGCTATCTACCTAATGGACTAAAAACAACATTAAAAGCACCTTGAAATCAAATATTTCATTCTAGTAATTGAGAAAAACAAAATCTTTCCAAGCCACAATTCACAGTTATTGCACCTTAACATTCAGACACACATTAAATGATAAACTTTACTCTCTTTTTAACAAAGCTGCAATACATGGAATGCTTAAATAAGGGATCACATATGGTCCTCAAATTTCATTTGATTTAGGAAACAGGAATTTCACATATTACAGATATATGACCTGCACTCCTTGCAGAATGAAAGCAGATTTGATAACCAGCTTTGTGAGGAGTGATTCTTTGTGCTGAACTGTTCCCATGGAATGCAGAGAAAATAGGAAGCATTACTACAATGCCATCTTTTCACACTTCTGGATTTGATTACATGTCTTCATGAATGCTGGACGAGGACAGCACGCGGCTGCAAAAATAACATTGAAAGCCTTCAAACTGTCCAAACAGCACAGTTAATAAAAGTTAGCATTGGCCTACATTTTGGTAGGTTACACTGAATTTCTTGTTAAACAAGGATTATATATCTGGGAGTAAGCCATCCTTGGGATAATAAGTGAAAGACACATCAACGGTCTATTAAAGGCTAAAAAGAGGAAATGAATAACTGAAGGTCTTTTAAATCACTCGTGTGCCATTTTGATGCATTCGATGTGGTACTTACTTTAAATTCTTTATTTCATAAAGTGCACGAAGTGCATGATTTAAAACAAATTTCCTAAGAGACTGATTTGCTCCTTTTCCTCTGACCCATTTCATGACTCAAAGCAGTAAAGCTGTGGGATCATAAAAGGACGTGTTATCTGAAACTTGCTACCTTTGCATATCCTTTACATGAAATGACTTCATTAGTGAAATTTCTATTCACAATCACAAATACACTTTGCTTAACAGTTTTAATGATCGAAGGACTGAACGAATGGATGGTAAAAGTCAGCACTTAATAAAAATACTAAGTGATCCCTGAGGTCCACAACATTACTGAGCACAAATTTACTCAAAAAGTACTCATTAAGAGATATTATGTATTCTACAGGTGATTTGTTAATCTGCTTAGAATAGCACACATATGTAGGTATCAGTTTGCCAAAAATCCATCTTTCAATCTTGCTTTGTGGAGTTTCATTTTGAGACAAGACAGCAATAAGCATCTCTCTCCTGCCAACACAGCACTTGAGATGATGATTAGTGGAAATCAAACTTAGGTGAGAATACTTAAAACACTAATTTATTGAGCTGTAAAAGCATGTTTTACTTAGCTCAGACTGAGATTTCAGTACTTCAGATTCAATAAAATTATAATCAGAACACCATCGTTTTCAGAGGTGGCCACAGTACTCTCTAACAATAAACTTGTGCATTAACCCTCCATAAAACTTTGAAATACACTTTTAAAGAAAGTAAATGGATTAAATAATAAACTATCTGCACTAAAGCAGTTAGTTAAGGGAGACAGAAAAGGTGTTAGGCTATAAGAGCCATTCAGATGCAATTCCAAGGAGACCCTGGAGAAGCAGCCTTTAAGCTGACTTTCCCCTCTTCAGTCACACAACCTGAAAGGTATTAGAGTTTAGAACAGAACAGCTCCACTCTGGTATTGCTCAGTCAACTTTCACATTCCATTCATCAGCAAATCCCCACAAGAAAAGAAATAGCATATCCATAAATATCTACTGGGAGAGACAGATAGAGAAACCACCTCCAGGAGGTAAGGCAGGGAAAAATCTCAGCCTTTGACCCAGCAAAGAATTATGATTATTCAGTTCCTCAGTAGTATTTTCTATTTCTTTTACTATCCTCAAACTCATACAAGCAGATGAATTATTACTGCCATTCCTCCATTTCCATTAGATTTTCCTTATTTGCTTCTGGAGCCCAAAATACCACTTGAAAAAAAAGAACAACTGTATTTTACAATGTATACTTTTACGCTCTCAAAATTTTCCATACATCTTAATTTATTGTGTTTTCTATAGAAAATATAAGTTCTTTTAAAAGAAATATTGAAGTTATCCATTACAAAACAGGAGAAAATACTGAATCCTGAAGTGTAAATTAAATATATTCTCTAACGGGCTCAAGACTAAAGGCAAACCAGCTCTAGTGGTGAAAACAGAATTCCAACTTCAACTTAAACTTGTCCTCTTCAGGTAAAACTTTACAGAAGAACATTTGTGCCCTTTTATTGTCTACCCTTCACTACTAAATCATCACGAAATGATTAACAAATATCCAATATTGACCTGGTTAAATAACTACAGGTTACTAATAGCTATACATTAGTTACATAAAGGTAAATGCATCTCATTTTCATTATTTTTTTAAACATTTGAAACTCTGAAAGTGCTTCTGCAATCAAATGTCTTCTGCCACAGCAAGATTTATAACAGGTGTGACTAATACAAGTCAAATGCACAACACCAGCACTCATTTTAATGTTAAAATTATTTCAAGAGCGTGAAATTGCTTGTACCTTTTTACATATATATAAAATCCTGAGCCTCTCCATACACCAAATTCATGCTATTTAGCAGAAAACAAGACAGACGTGAACGTAAAGAAAATTAAAATAAAAAATACATATCAAAGTGAAGACTGATTAACTTCTCAGAATTTACTGAAGTGACATTTTTCAGCTCATTTATCCATAGTCTGCTAAATTAAACCCATAAGTCACAGTCACTAGAAACAACTGTTATTCAGCTGCAGAGTTTCTCAGCCTTTGTAGCTCTTTTGTTCCCAACTCAGACGCTTGTGCAAGGACTAATAGGAAATAATTTTATTTTACAATTTAAGAGGAAGTAAAAAGAGCAAGTATTTTCAGTCACTCCACTCTAACGATACCAAAGCGTGGATGCACTGGAAACTGCCAAACTCCTGAACTGACAGAACTGATGCTGACAACCAGGGAACAGTTACAGCATGACAAAACTGCTTGCTTGAGACATGACAGCAAATTCAAAAGTTCCCCTAAAATACCGTAAAAAATGCATCTTGTACAAACCAACTTATGTCTGCCCTGCCTTGCCTCCCCCTCCCCAGCATTACACCTCCTTGGACTTGCACCACAGATTTTGAAGGTGACAAAAGTAAAGTCTTGAAAACTTATTCTGAGCAAGAAAATGTCGCTGGCACTAATGAAACTTTATTTTTATAAAATAAGAAAAGGAGGGGAAGAGGAAGAGGACAGAGGCTGCGAGAAGTGAACCTACAGGACCAGTCCGTAAGCCCTTTTCTCAGCACAAACGGGTTATAAATTCACCTGCCACTTGGTCAGGAGGTAGAGCTGATCAATAAACAATTCAGATTTTGCAAGCCAACGTGGGAGCAGGCACTGCTCTCCCACAGGTGCAGGCTTTGCTGTGTACCTTGGTTATAGGGCCAGACCTGGAAATCAATGACTTTGCTGGCTCTAATTTGCTTATCAGATGGAACAGCAATGAAAATACAAAAGGAACCGGCCTGGTGGAATGAAAGACAAGAAGAAAATTGAAAATGCAATACCACCATTCCAGAATTCAAGGCAATCTCATTCACAGGAGGTCATTTCACCCAGAAGAGAGGATACAGTAGATAGAGATGGCAATTAAAGCAGGACAGAGATTCAATTTTTAAACCACAACTGTCTGTGGGGCATTATCACCAGCAACAGCACAGAGTAACACACCTGGATTCGAAATAAACTTTGCCATTTTAGAAAATTACCTCCCTGTGCCCAGTTCTATGGTCAGAAAAACACTGGCAGTGAAGAAACAAAAAAAAAAAAGCTGCAGCTACACTACTACACAGAAAAAAAAAACATATTTGAGTCTAGATTTTAAGGAGCAACTCTTCTCTATACTCCCATTTTTCTTCTGTGAGAAAGCCACGAAATCCCCATGGAGAATAATAAGCAGCAAAACCAATTTTTAATAGTGAAGTTTTACAACACAATTTACAAAAACCAGCGATTAAAGCTGCAGAAGTGGGTCTGCGTGGTGCCAACAGAGTTACAAGCACCTCTGTTCTCAAACAGAACAAGCCATCTCAGCCCAACCAAGGTGCATTTTCACTTCTTAAGGCCCAAAAGAGAAAGGTACCTCCAGCTGCCTATGAATGCACCCAACCTGACTGCGCCTGCACAAGTGAGTTTAGTTGCACACATCATCATTCCGAAGCTGCACAAAAATAATTAGAGATTCTAAGTGATTTTCTGTCAATAGAGAACAGCCTAAATGTTCTGTACTGAGAAAAGGTCATCATTCTTTTGTCAAAAATTACTCTGAAGAACAGTAATTTGCTCATAATTATTACACACACAGAGTTATAAATTTCAGTTTAGTGTATTGGCACGCTCAGGGTTGAACCCTTATCATGCCATTATTTTTCCCCTTTAGACAAGTGCTCTTTAATAAAATAAGCCTTTACTTAAGATGAGGTGTATGAGGTCACAGCACCAAGCCCTCCATGGCAGAAACTGGCATTGCATCCCCCACACCAACACCACTGGTTGAAATCCCGCAGGTATTGAACATACCAAGTATATCAATGTACCCTTTCTTCCCACAAGAAGTCAGTGCCATCCTCAAATACCACTCAAAATTTCAGTTCGAGCATTCACAGAAGAAAAGAGGCTTGACTGACAGCAGTTACATAAGTTAATAATTCCAGTGGGACTTACACAGGTAAATTTGTTCCTGATACAGCACTGGACTCTGCCCAAGGACACAATGACTCAGCGCTTCTGCAAACCAAGTCTCCTATTCAAACACCAACACTCAAAAGACAAAATGTCAAATTGCACTGAATTGTCTGGACCATCTCGCTAAAAACAACAAAAAGGCGGCTGTAACAAGAGCATACTTAAAATAAACTAAGCAATGCTACTTCAGGACTCCAGGAATGACTCTACAAGTCTACAGAAAAAACTTCCAGGCAATGTTTTTTTAACATACACACATAAGCATGAAAGAAACAACATATTTGCGCCCTGGGACAGGAGGTTACATTCCTCAAGCTGTGTTCTTGAAGGTCACTGAAGAAAGTCACTGTTTCAAGCTGACATTTTATACCTTGGAGTAATTTTGCAGGTACTTGGGCTGTCCAAAATCAGACATGTGTAACATCAGCACAGCAAAACTACCACTTACTTTCACCACATCCATAAATTCCCTAACTGGCGTTCAGAACTTGGGCTCATGGTCACCAGTGACTGCCCGGTAACCTCAGTTAGGCCACGCTGGACATGCATACACATCTTACCTCACAGGTTCTCATCTCTTAAAGCAGCAACAGGAAAAAAAACACCAGGTTGAAACAAAATTGTTGAAACCTCATGCATAAGGATGTCCATTGCTTTGCTGAATCCTCATGAGTGAAAGAATTTCTGAAGTGGTATTTGAAAAACTACTTTAAGTCAGACATCTACATAGCATTAAAGCATAAATGCAGGTTTACTGCATTTAGTAAGGATCACTTTTTCAGAAGCTGGCCTTTAGCCTTGAAGGAGCATCTGTATACAATGCCAGATTTGCAAGGGCTTTGTGTCTGTCCAGTTTCTCCTCTGATCTGTAGAACTGGAACACAGCCTAATATGTAGATCCAACTTATCAGAATCTCACAGACACAAAGAACGACACTGGAGCCTCCCACATCTGAAAGATTAGATAGTCTGGACATATTATTGTAAAGAAGAAAGAAAGGCTGCCTTAAAAATCCAGGGAAAACAACTCTAAATGTACGCCCATTGAAACTCCCGCACATCAGCAGCCACACAAAAGTGAAGGGTGAGAGGGCACATGAAAGCTCATTCCCCCACCTCCTTGGAAAACCGGGTTTCAGTCTGAGAACAGAATCAGCTTAATGGTGTTTTGTTAACGAGTGTTCACCAGCTTCTTATTATTCTACAGCACACACCTCATTTGCCACCTTTATTCCCGAGATCTTGAAATGCCTCAGAAACAGAACTGGCTCTGGAGTAAGAACAGTGACTTTTGTCAAGTTATTACCCATTAATATGCCTCCTTCTAAGGAATGTTTATGTTCTCTTCCCTCTTTAATTGGTGTCTTTTTGGTCGGAACATTTAAACTCTGGCCCTTCAGAGTGGTTGTACATGGCTTTATCATCCACTTTTAAGTAATTACATTCCATGCACTTTCCATGGTTTGGATTGTACAAACCCAGAAATTTCATCTTTTACATGACCTTAGCAGATGTGGTTTGGTCATTATTCCCTTAAGCCTTTGAATGTAAAGCACACTCAGGCTCATTTTCATCATTCATCTTTGCAGCAGCTGAAGTCACAGGCTGCTCTTTCCATCCCACAAAAGGCCTGTTCAATGGTTTTCATATACAAAGTCCACGCTACCAAATGTGACACAGGATTCATGGAAGAAACAGGGTTGTGGTACCACCGTATCTGCTGCCTCTGATATGCAGGTAGTTTTAGTGGACGAATTTTCCTTCCCTGGCCTACTGCTACCAAAAGATTGTTAAATGTAACAGCTTTGACTTTTCTGTTTATTTGGGTTCTTTGTCTAAAGCAAAATCAAGTAGCTTGAATTAGCTCAAGGCAGGTGAATATTTAGCAGCTGATAAAACCCACACGCCAATTTTCAAGAAAGTATTAGTGCCATAGACACCATATTTATTTACATTGTAGCACCAAAACCTTCAACTATGTCTTTATAAGTTTCAGTACCTATTGTTCCTGCATTTTGTACTTACTGCATAAAATTGAAAGATGTTACATCATGTGCAGGTATGGAGGAAACCACTTCGGTCAGTGCATGCACATAAATCCAAACCATCCATTTCAACACTTAGGAGATATTAAGTGCAAGCTCCAGAAAACCCCAGTTGCAGTCACTGAATTTCGAATTACTGAAGGAAGTGGAAATTAAATCACTTGACCATGCACTGGTACTGAAACATGCAGATTATCTCATTCCTTGTTTGCACATTTATAGCTGAAATGATGTAAGGTCTGAGGAGGGTTTGTAGACTTTAAGCTTGCAGCTCTGAGTGGTTCTTGATCCTGGACATGACACACTAAAGGGAACCATAAGGAAATTATTTTCCAAACTAAACTTCCATGAGGTACTGTTGGACTTCACTACTACAGCAACACAATTTTTGTATAGCACAGAGAGCAGAAATACCTGATTTTTTTTTAACAAATATCCCTGAGTGGGTCACCCTGGCACATTGTGACAAAAATCTAAAGCCAACATGGCATGCTTTTCGTCAAAATACATCAAGAGAAGCGTTCAAAGGTACAGGGCAGAAACTCTTCAAGTTCTTCAAGGTAGGTCACCTTTACTTGCTGAATTTCAGTAAATTGGTTCCTTTCTTTTACTTGCAACTTCTACATCAGAAAGAAAGCTTGTAAAAATTCCAGTATTTGAAAAATAAAGATACCGTTATTGAAATACTTCAGTAAGAACATGGTACATGTGAAGACAAAAGGACATCCAGGAGCAAAGGAACTTACAAAGCCCCATTCCCTACAAATACCTATTTCATCACTGACTGAAAACTGACTCTAGTTCCCTCTAATGTTTCTGACAGTAATAAAAATCATCTAATCACACAGATCCTCCAGCACCAATAAACGTGGGATCACAGGGCAATCTCTCCTCATTTGTGCACTTTAAATCATCTCTTTTCTCACAAATCTCATTTTCACGTGGCCACTGATTTATAAATTGAGTGCAGTAACAAACATGGATATAAAGTCTCACATGTATCACTTCATAAATCTTAATTTCTTCAAGAAATAAAAGTAGTAAGTATGGATACTGTCAACAGAAGTGCATTACTCATCAGACACAAATCTATTCCATTTTCCTTCCCAATTTCTTTCCTTCCCTGATTGCTTGAGGGGGAAGCAAGATCTGTTCAAGCTCCATTCCCCAAGAGTAAGGGAAACACCGAGGCACACAGTTCAGCTGTAAGAAATGTATTGTGAATTAAGACAGGACTGTGACTTTAATTTAATGCAATTAGTTGTTAATTTAATATCCCCAAATCATTATTGCTCTGGGGCTTTTGCCTGTAACTGTTAATTCTTCTCATTTTATTCAGCTTGCAGCATACCAAACTGGGCTATGCAATTGGTGAAGTCACAATTATTTATTTTGTGCATTTCCTGCTGACTGAGGCTATTGCACCACGCAAGAAATGTCAGTGGGTTTGAAAAAAATACTGATAATGGCGTGACAAAGTAAGAAGAGACTACAGTGCCATCATTTGTCATTGAGATTTTGCCTCTTGGGTGAGCAGGAAGGCATTAAGTTGTAGAGTGAAAGTATGGTATGACTGCAAATCTATCTTCCATTTTCAACCAGAATTAGATATTTTTCTATTAGTGAAGTATTCCAAGTTCCATTTCATTTACTTAACTATGAAATGCATACAGTCAAGTTCTTACTGCTTAATCCAGTAACAGCTGTCGAAATAGGTTACTATAAACATGTTCAAAAACTTGAATGCATGGAGGTTTACGTAACAAATGGAAAATTAAGTGACTTTTCTGTAAAAACCTAAATTACATTGTATTATTTTGTACAGCTGCATTATTTTAACATCAGTACCATAAAGAATTATTAACGAAGGAAAAAGGTCACACTGCCAACCTCTACAGCAGCTTTATCCATGTTCTATAAACAGTATGAATGAAAACAGATTAAAAAAAAGAGTTAAAAGGTGAACAGATTTTCACATATCCACTTGCTAGCATATGAAATTCATTACCCAAAGCCTAAGGTAGCACTGCTACGATAGTCATGGGACAGGATTGCCTTCTGAGAAGTCACAGGGCTAACATCTCACCAGTCCTCTGGCAATCTAGTCCAAACTGCAATTACACAATCACACTGATTTCTGCAGTCTGAGGAACACTGCTGGGATTTATACTCAGTGGCCTTTATGACACCTATCAATAAACCAACACAACCTTAACAAAACTCAAAAGCCTCCAACCTAGAAAATGTAAGAGAGACAAAAGACTCCTAAACTGGCAAATACAGGTTTGAATTGCAAACACAGTGAAGAGTCCTACAGTGAATTGCTGGCAGAAGTGCTGTCTGCTTCCACAGTCGTAAAGTCAGTATTAAAATAACAGATTTGAAAAGTAAATGGGGAAAAAACAACCCAAAAAACCAAACCAAAACAACAGAAAAACCCCCACTATCAAACATTCTCCTGGTTTTGAATGGCTCTCCACAGAAACCTTCTCCTATTGGTGGCATTTTTTTTGAGTAGAGGAAAGGATGTTCCTGTATTTGGTCATACATTCAGTCACACAAAATAAGACTTAATCCAGCAAAAAGGAAAAACCCCAAGCTAACTCCATGAAATTTGTCATAGCACTGTAAGAATCATCAGCGCTAGAATTGGCTTACTGAAAATTATCTCTGGTATTTAGAGAGTTTATAAGTAGGAGAGCAATTGCTTGAGGACTGCACATTCCCTGCTCATGCTCCTCACTGACAGGACAAACTGTTGTGCCTCTTCAAGCTGCTGCCACCACCTCAAAAGCAACAGGCACCTGCAAGAACAGGTCTCCAGGTACAAGACTCTGGAGTGCTCACATTTTCATGAAATTAAATTAACCAGAACTTACATATCAGTAAGTATTATAATGCTTTTAGCAAACATTTTCCCCTCCAAACATGTCTATTACACAGGCAAGATACTCCCTACAGAAAGTCTGTACAAATCTTCAGAAAGCAAAAACTCAAGTCTATATAGCCTAAACCACCTTGTTAACAGGTATTTTATCACCTAAATTTTGGAAGCTTTTCCATTTTCTTAGGACAAGAAGCTGAGATTTCTGAATTCGTGTATCTTTTGTGCCATTTAATTCACCTAAGTTCCTAAATGCCTTGAACACCCGATTTTTATAATGAAAGAGCTTTCATTTATCATCCAATCACCTTCCACTAACACTGCTCTATTACTTTCAAATGCAATATGAAGTATAAAACACTCTGTGGGGCTTATAACAGCATGGAATGAGAACTGTATTGAAGCTGCTGCCTCTTGACCCAGAAAAAAGTGCTCCCTGATTGTCCCTTTCACTCAGGGCAGGAACTGTCAATCAGTGGCTCAGCAAAAGAGCACATCACTCCGGAAGCAGCAGGTATTGGAGACTTGCAAAAGGGTTAGAAACACGTGAATTTCATGGCAAATTAACATCTTAAATCAAGGTTAAGACTGGGGTCATTACTTTGAAATCCTTCACTCAACTGAAAGGTTCTGCCGATGGCACGAGCAGGTCACAAAATCAAAGTTAACACGCAAATTAAATTCTAAATTTGGTGATAAAAGTTAGGCCATGGTTTTAAATTAAAGCAGCAATGAGTGCTACTGACAGCACCGAGGAGTGAGCCTCGCTTCATTGCAGCAGACACAGCCTTTGCTGAGCTGGGCTGTCTTTTTATCAGGAAACGATAACTTCAGACTGATAAGCATTCATCAATGTGTGCCCTAAAGTACAGCAAAAAAAAAACCACAAACCACAAAAAAACCAAGCCACCAAATCTTCAAAGGCAGAAAGGGCAGCAAAGAGCAGCTCCCAGTGTAAAATTAATGTCAAGGTACTCAATCTCCACAGAGACCTGACTCTGTTCTTAATAAGGTGTTTTGCCTTGTTGCAGTTGTCCGCTGCAGTGCTCCTTGTTCTGCCAAACAGCAGACTCAGGACCAGCCCAACCTCAGCAAGAGGGAGAGACACGTAAATGAAACTATTCTGGTTCCTTTATCTATTTCAACTGTAGCTTACCCCAAACAGGCCAGAAACAAAAACCCAAACCAAAGAAAAACGGACTATAGAAGGAGGTATGACGTAACAGAAAGATCATCAGCAGGTAGAAAGGAAAAAAGAATGTAGGCTGAAATGTGTGACAATATTCCATACAAAAACCTGAGTCATCAAAAATGAAAACCAAACCACCTCTACAGACTACACACAAAGATTTAGCTAAAACCTTCAAAATTATACATAAAATGGAAGACCAGGAGAACTAATACATCAGATTAACAATGCACAACAGAAGTAAAGAATATAAACTTGAAAATATGTTGCAAGATGTGCCTTGAAGGCATATTCAGGTATTGTCTCTGTGTTAAAAAATGCGACATTACACTGCCCAGGTTGTTCCAAAGACAACAGCCATGACCCACTGGAAGTGATGAGTGTACAGAGTCCAGGCATGATTACAGTAATGGGGATGATTTTCAAGATCGTATCAACAATTCACAGTCTACTTAACCACGTAGTCCCAGAATGGCTCAGGTAGGAATGGACCACTGTGGGTCACCTGGTGCAACCCCCCTGCTCCAGCAGGGTCATCCCAGAGCACATAGCACAGGATTGCATCCAGATGGTTGTGGAATATCTCCAGTGAGGGACACTCCACACCCTCTCCGGGCAATCTGTTCCTGTGCTCAGTCACCCTCACAGTAAAGAAATTCTTCCTCATGTTCAGGTGGAACTTGCTGTGCATCAGTTCCTGCCCGTTACCTCTCATCCTATTGCTCAGCACCACCGAGAAGAGCCTGGACCATCCTCTGACACCTCCTTGCAGATACTGACAAACATTGATGAGGTCTCCTCTCAGTCATCTCTTCTCAAGGCTGAACAGGCCCAGCTCCCTCAGCCTTTCCTCGTAAGAGATGCTCCAGACCCCTCATCATCCTCATAAGCCCTCCACTGGACCCAGTCCAGGAGCTCCATGTCTCTTGTCCAGACGATCTCAGAACTGGACACACCACTCCAGGTGATCCCCACTAGGACTGAAGAGAGAGGCAGGATGACCTCCCACAACCTGCTGGCAATGCTCTTCCTAATGCACCCCAGGATTATGGCTGGAAAACTAATTCATGCTGAGGTTCAAAGCAGTCATCTTCCTGCAAAGATGATGACTCGGTGGAGGGGCAGGGAGAGGGGGCAAACAAAAAACCCCACTAGATTTCCTAGTGAGCAGGGAAAAAACCAGTTGTCCCAAGTTAACACAGGCTCAGTTTCTTGCTCACACAGTCCAGTGCCAGCCAGACTAGTGCAGATTCAATTCCTGTAGCTAAACTATGGAGAATCCCAAAGGCATCGGGGGGAGGGGGAAGGACAACCCTCCGAGGCATGCAAGGAACCAAATTGTTCCTCTTAGGCTTTATTTTGAAATGTTTCCCTCCCACTCAGTTTTTTCTAAATCTTCTTGTTATTGAAAAAGTCTTTATTTTATATATTTTGCATAGGCAGGGAAAATGAGTAAAAATGGGTGGTTTATCTTTAGTGTGCCTCTTGCGAATTCCTGTCCTTCTCGCATCAACACATAATGTTTAATCTAGTAAACTTCGGCATAATTTAAAATAGCACTAGTCTCAAGTGTCTTGCAGATCTCCAGCATTTGGAATGTTATTCTTCAGGGAACCCATTAATTTTCACAAAAAGGTCTCAAAGGGGTGTATTAATTAACAGATCCAAGTAATCTACAGAAACTGAAAAACAGCCAAACCACTCTGCACGTACTCCCAGCTCATTAAAAACACCAAAATCCTCAGTTTAACATTAAATAAATCCCACACGACTTTCAAAAAAGCTTACAAAAGTATGGTATTTAAAAATCGTTTTAAATGCTAGGGAAATTTACTATGATTTATTATCACAATTACACATAATAAACCTTTCAGAGCTATGGTTCTAACGTAAGTTATAACTGCTACTATGTGATGAAGTGCTTCATCAGTATGTCCTTTCCATATGGACTCTGTGCTCTCACGCCCCTCCCTGCTTTTTATGGAGCATTTGGTTCAATCTGTCTAAATTACTACAGAAACAGACTCAACCTTACAACACAAGCATTATAAAGTCTAAAGAGGATGAAGGACTCAAGAAGCGATACTAAAGATTGATCAAAACCAACCCCATAGAGAGGAAGAAGCAAACATGGCCAAGTAGTCCATTGTTCAAGCATAAAATCAGGTTGAGGGTGTCCATGAATTAGAAATTATTTGTAAACACTTCACACCTACTGTTTAATTCAGATGGCTCCTGAGAACTCACCAAAAAATGCACTCAGAAAATTTCAATGACTATCCAAATTATGCCACCGCAGTCCCAACTTTGTTCTACTCAAATTATACCAGATGACACATTTTCTTTCATCTTCTCCTTCCTCCTTTTTTCTCCCTCCCCCCAGCATCACAGTGAGCAACCCAGTTTCACCCGTGTCCAAAGTTCCCAACTGCAAGGTCACCCAACCTTAACCTCGTTACAAAATTCAGGTATCAAACTCAATTCTGCAGTTTTATTTTGCAATCTTTCAAAGATAATATGAGTCTTCTTTCTAAAAAGATAAAAACAAAACCACCAAAACCAGAACACTTAAAAACCTTGAATATCCCCACAATCTTACTTTTAATTTTCTTCTTCTTGGGCTCTGTTGTGACTTAACTGTCTTAAGAAAAAGTATTTACAGTACCTCTTTGTCTACATTTGAATGAAAGGTCATTCAGTTGGTTCTTTCTGCAAACAGACACAAAGTTATATAACGGAACCATAAATAACTGCAATAGTGCAGCCTTTGGCACAGATATTCACATGAAAAGCATATTCAAGCACTTCACTGCATAGTAAGTTTAAAGCCCACAGAATATCACACATGTTGAAGTGCTCCATTTTGTCAGGATATGACATGTCTTGCACTGTACAAGGCAGAATACTTTAAATGCCTGAACCACCTACCCCAGCCCTTTGCTTTATAACAACATACATGGGGTTGAAGGACATTTCATTATCAAAGGTACCAACTTTCATATAAGCACTGCCAACCCATGTCACTACTCAGCTAAAGAATTCAAATTAGTCTCCAAAAACGATTAAATTGAGCATTACTGCTTCATTTTTTGAGGCACGCTGAATTCCATGGATGTTGACTTACCACTAGACCAGGATACAGCAATAAACCAATGTAATTCTATTATTTTTGTCCTGAAGGCTCAGAAACCAAGGGAAGTCAGGTGGTGGAATGCAATGAGCTTTAAGGTCCTTCCAATCCAAACCATTCTATTGCTGTTTGGTTTACTGGCTGATGGTACCTCTGCCTTTGAAAGCAGTGATACAAATATGCTCATACTTTACTAAGACACTTGGGTAAAGGAATGGTACATTAAAACAGCAGTGCTTGGGGAAGAACTGCAGCATTTAGCAGCATCAATTCCTGTAAAATTTTACTGAACATCTTAAAACTGTCTTAGAAGTTGATTTACAGTTGGTTAGCAGGATTATGAGGCTTGGTTTCCCAGTACTTTCAATCCATAACTCTGAAACATATGAAAAGCCAAAAAAGTAACAAACAGAAGTACGTGGACTTCATTGATTTTAAGTTGAAAAACTCAAACATATTAGAAAAAAGTCAAATAAATAAACAAATTCCTCTCCTACCTCCTTGCACAGCCTAATTAAGAGGTCTGACTGTCATGGCAACATTAAAAAGACTTGGCCAGCACCTGCCTGGAGGGCTATCTCTCTTCCTTAACTGTGGCTCCAGGATGTGAAACAATTTGTCACGCAGTTCTGAATAGTAAGGTGGTGGTGGTGTTTTTTGGTTGTTTTGTTTATTATTATTATTATTATTCATTTTGTTGTTCTCAAACCTCTGCCATTTTAAAGACTATTTTAAAATAAGGAAAATGTTTTTAAGCATCAAATAGGAACCCATCCAAGATACTTCCCCTCATAGCAAAGCACAAGCTGGCTCTTTTCAATACAAGAAATTAATGTAAGAGACTGAAAATAACCTCTATTTCCAAATTAATTTTAAAATTAAAATATAAAAATAAAGCAAGGTAAAAATACCTCTTTGCAGCTATATGGACAACTATAAACCATAAATTTTAATAAAACAAACTTGTTTAGTTTTGGACAGCCACTGCCTAACATGCCATTTCACACACAGATGGTTTAAGGAAGAAACAACCAAACTCAAACAAACATCAACAGAACAGACAGTCAGCCTGGAAATAGCCCTGACAAATGTAGAAACTTCAGTTTCCAGTGTTGCAGTCCATTAACCTCCATGACTATGAACTCTCAAAGGGAAATGAGGATGCTCACAGCCTTAGACAAACGTTCACCTGGGTGACATTTTTATTCCAAATGTGACCAGCTATGTCCCAGGGCCCAGGACCTGAAACCTCCATCAGATTTGTTTTGATTATAAGTCAGAGTTATAAGCCTAATTGTTTTGAAACAAGAAAAGAAAGAGACCAAGAAAAACTGACAAGTATTATTCTAGCATTTAATACCAATTAGTGTAAAATCAAAATCAGGATGTTCTTTTGTCTGGTTTGACAGAAGCAGTTTGTTACTTATTTCATCTGTCCTACATTTATGACAGAAAGAAATCTTCACATGAATTTAATGATGTAGTTTAAGACTGAACTAAAAACTTTATAGATTTTTCAAATTTTAGCAACATCTACAGTTGAGATGAGATTTTCAGAATATGCTGAGCATCCCCAAGGAAATCTAGTCATGTTATCCAAGTCTCTACAAGAGAATTGGTCTCTCCTGCAGTAAGGATGTTTGTTTATACACCTGCAGAGCAGCTGCTGAAAGCTGGATCTGAATTAGAATTTGAGCACTTATATGATATAGAAAGTTTGTCCCTGAAGTCAAGCACAGCTCCCGAAAATTTCTGCATTAGTGAAAATATTCAAGCAAGATTATTACTGCCATATATCTGCTCCGTTTCATAGCTCCCAAATCTCCAGTTAGGGATCCTTTACTCCTTAGCTGATCTGCACACAACTTAGTGGAGGCTAAAAAACACAAACCAGTGTGATCTAATTATGCTGCTCATGAAATTTTCTAGTTTTATGCCAGTCCTAATTAATTGTAACAGCAGCAATTAAAGTCTACCCAGTAAATAAACCCATAACCATAACTCAGCACTGCCATGCATCTTCCACCAGCTCCCAAGTACTTGTTCCAACACAAGGACACACCATCCTTCTCGCAGCCAGGAGGAACAGAACAAAGGCACCACTACAGACAGTGTTTTTATGGCACCTCCTTCGAAACCAAGAGTTGAAAATCTAGCACTGAATTCCTTGGAGGAAGTGGGATGATATTCTATGCTATGCTCTCTTAACTGTAGCAAGAAAGTTTTATCCCAGCCTAAAATACTACAAGAAAAATGGACATCGGGTACAGAAGTGGAACTACTGCAAAGGCTTTTCTGAATAAAGACTGACTTTGGCAAAGCACTCAGAATATACAGGATTCTCTATTGCTTGATTTCTGGATTAATTGTATTTGGACATTTTCTAATGCTGAAAATTCTCAAGGAAGATAGTTCTGAAAGATCAAGAATGGAAATCACAAGTACAGGAACACAGAAGAACTGCAGTGAGAACAGACTAACAAACCTTTAAAAGTCACCTTCAGCTTTTCAAGTCAAACTCAGGGGAATCCACTCTCTTCTGAGGGACCTGAACATGCTTCTAAACAGATTTAAAACTTCACCTTTCAAACTGAGTTCAACTCTCACTTTACTGTCAATCTTATCAGTTGCATAGCTCCAAGTGTGTCAATACTGGTATTTTCAGAATTTACCATGTATATCAAAATTAGAAGGGAATAAAAAGGAAATCATCACTAGGAGGGAGAAAAATAAAAAATATTAGTATGTATATTTTATAAGTACTTTCAATATGTATGTTTTTGCATATATAAGATACGAGGCGTGAAAACACACAGGCACACCTGCAAATGGGACAGCAGCGCAAGTGTGAAGTAATTCCCATTTTGCAAGGATTTGTAAGGAAATCAAAAGGCCAGACATTTCACAAATATGGGATCCTAGATTTCATTCCATTATAATCCTGTCTTGAAAGTACAGCTCTGTAACAAGTTGTATTTTCAAGCGCAAGAGAACTGGCACTTGTTCACCAAGGCAGAGTCCAAGATACTGAAGCTGTAACCTTGGAGATGCTTTTCCTGGGCAGTTCCAATCCCCCTGATAGGGTGAAATCACAAGGGAGCGCTCTCTTACCTTACCTTTAAGGCAGGCACACGCTGCAAGTGTGAAAAAAGGGCAATTCCTCAATATTTTGAGCACAGAACTTTGTCCTGTGTCATCTTCACATGGAGCGTAAACAATCGGCTAAAACCACGTCTACGTTTTTTCTTTTCCAGCGTCCCAGAATTAAGTGTCTGTGGAATAATCCCAACTATTTGTGAGAGTTTAAAGGTTATTCCACGAGATAAAAAATTGGTATCTGAGAAAACTCTATAATGTATATTAACAGTTTAAGTGCCACCTTAAGCTCATGGAAGTACAAATGATGTGAATGCCCTAAGAAAACACTTGGTATTATTCTTGCAGTTTTCACAGGTAGTTCTCCTTACTGTACTTTTGTACCTCTGAACTTTGCCCATAATCCAACAATTAGCTGTATAGCTACTTATCCCAGCAAGAGTAAATACACCTACTTTGTTCTTTAAATTTCTTATATTTGCCTTGCGTTTCTTCAGGGACGCTGCAGTTAATATAGTCCTAGTAGCATGTTCATTTTAATAATTGAAAATCTCTTTTTAAAATACTTATATAGCAAAAAAAACAACTGAAGAATGTTTTAAACTTCACATAAAGCACTGGTGCAGAATTTTCCCACAGAAGAGAGTTATGCAAATAGAAACTGCCATTTTTATGTACCTCTCTGTCAGTGCTGTTTCCCTAAATCACTGCAACCATAAACACCCAAAACCCTCAGAGGTTTTACACTCAGGTTATGGGACTGGTCTACAATGAATGGTGGGGGATTTCAGTTCCTATTGCCTCAGCCAATAAAAAGGACTCTTTAATACAGGAGGTTTCTAAGCCATGCTCAGCCTATCATAGGTCAGACTAAGAAAGGATCACAAGCATTACTAAACCAATTTACAATTTCCACAGGAGAGTATCAATCAAAGAAGGAAAAGTGCTTTATGGCTTTAATTGCAATGTATTAAATGCTTTGGCAAATAGAATTCCTCATTAAAACAAGGCAAGTGCAACCTTATAAATTATTACAGATTTCTGTACACTACGTATTATTATTGCATTGATGTAAGTCACTTTATAATATATAAAATTTCTGGAGTCTTATATTTTTATGGTACCCTTCCTTCTTCTCTACCACAATATATTATGCACTGAACACTCTCTGGTTCTCAGAAACATCACTCCACAAGATCCTCACCTTCCCACAAAACAAACCACTTATCTATAAGCTCATTGTACAGATGTTGCTGGCTCCAATATTTATAAAGTCTTGGTGTGACTGCCTAAAAAACTTTACTTCTTTTAAAAACTGTTCCCAAGACATATTTCCCTACACAGAGAAACTCATTGCCAAATAATAGAAAAGTTAAAAACTGACATATGGAACCAAAACAAAACTTCTAACCATCCTAAAGAAACTATTTGGTTCTTGACAAATAGCAGTTCTGAATGGGTGCTAAATATGTAATAAAAAGGCAAATAGCTGTTCAGTTTACAAGAAAAATTCAGTCTTGTACCTTAATTGAGGGTCTCCTTGCAGATAACTGTTTAGAAATGCATCAAAGTCAATGAAGCATCAAGAGAGATATAATTCACCTTTTCAAAATCCTAAACTTCAGCATTTTACTCTTCTAAAGAAATTTGAGCGTTTTAAAAAAATCCCACAACATGAATTCCCTCAGGTACATTATTCTTTTTAAAGCTCACAAATATATTTTAATTCCAATAAAATCTCAACATCTTGTTCTCACTTTGTAAAATAAATTTATAAGCAAACTTATTTTCAAAATAACTGTCTTTAAAGTTAGTACTTCACTCCTTATGACAAGTGTCAAAACCATTTCTTTCATTTTTCATAAATTACATCTGTTCAACATAAACTCACTTGAATGAAATATTTAGGTTTTTAGTTTATTTGGTGTTCACAGTAGCTGAATCACCACAGGCTGATTGTTTTCAGTTAAACACTTACCAGAAAATTACTAACCCAAGCTATTCAATTGCTTTCTGTCCACAGACTATTGGGAATGACAAGAAAAACCAACAAATTTAGCAGAGCTGACAGTTACCAGGTCTCATAACTTTCAGTCTATGGAGAATACACAAGAGCCTTAATAAAGTTACAACAGTACATTTTAATAATCGTGTTTTTGCAAACAGGTACTTCCATGTTTTTATGCAAAATCAGCTTCGATAACTATGAAGGTAAAAAGCAAAGGACAAATAAAATACTACATGCTTCCCCTCTGTTGACCCTGCTGGAAAATTGGGGTTTTTTTGTGATAAAGATGCTTGTTCGCTATCACAATGACAGCGATACCCAGCTCGTTCCACGTGTGCACAATAAAAGCACACGGTGACTCCCATTATTGCTGCCATGGTTTCAAACCACCCCTTACGGCCACAGCCCTCCCGTAGGAGTCGTGGAGAAATAAAAAGGCTGCTTAAGACTCAGAGCCAAAAGCATCAGAGATGAACAGCAAAGAAAATTCACCAAGGAAAAAGGGAGTGGGGGGAAGAGACAAAGGGGGAGCTAAAGGAACCATTCCCTTCCTTATTATTGCTGTGTCAGACAGAAAAGGCTCCAGATGAGGATGCAAGGGTCGTATCCAGGAGCTGGGCACCCACACTGCCACGGCAAAAAGCCCTCACAGAGCTTAGCAAAGTGTGTTCCACACAGTTCTCACTGATTACCAACAGAGAACTCACTTTTCCTCCTTATTGAACTGCATTACGGGGAGGTAAAACACATTTGACATTTTCCTGTTGGGCACTTCCTCCACATACACCGCGCTGCAGCTGCTGCAGAGCCCGCACGATAACCAACAGACTCAAGTCCATGAAATAACCTATCTGTTACAATGTGAGCCTTAACGCAGAAAGAAATTAAGAACTTAATTTGTGTAGGAAACAGTGATATTCTGAAATCGAAGGTTAAAGCACTGAACTGTGACTCGGAAGACATGTGTTTAATTTCTGGATCTTCCACTCAGGCAATCTTGCAGGCATTATTTCACAGGAGGACAAAACCATCTCCCAGGACAGCAGAGGGAATTAGGATGTGCACAAGGTCTCAGCTGGCAGGTTATCCAGGGCCCATGAACACCCACCCATCCCTCTCTAAGTAGTGTTGAGTGTTCCCACCACACTTTGGGGCTCCGGAGCTGTTCTTTGTTCTGTGTAAGAACTTCATGTGCAGTTTAAACACAAATTCACACTTCTCATTGAGGCCAGACATGGGGGGGGGGGGGGGG
>VWZG01008632.1:303332-352106 GCA_013396735.1 Grallaria varia
GAAAAAGGCATTAATACAAGCATTTATGAAAGGAAAGTACTTGAATTTCCTATATGGCAAAGAGAGAGAAACTTATTAACAACATTAATTTCATGCGAAAATACCTGACAGGATATATCTGGTAAAGTTAAGAATTTAAAACACCACAAAAAAACCCTTACTGCAAGCACAGAGACTGATCTGTCTGAGTGACCCAGGCTGAGCTGCTCTTGTTTCTCCCCCGTGTCAGGAAGATGCACCAAGTGACCTGTTAACTCTACATTTAATTATCTCTTACATTAGCTCCTTCAAACACATTCAAAGGCTGATAAAATGGAGAGAGGGAAATAAAATAAGAGAAATAAGGATTTTTTTCCCCCACATGTACAAGGATATAAGGATTAACTCAAGCTTCCACTCATACTACTTCTGCTTCTGAAAAGATGCAGAATTTGAATATTTCAAAAGAGGCAGAACTGAGTATTTGAATATTTCAGCACTCACAAAAATCAGATCATGCAACTGCACTGCCTACACTTACTCAGCAGACAAAATTTAATAGCACATGTATCCACAAGTATTACTAGATATATTGCTTATACGTATTTATGTATGTGTTTGTGCCCTATATGTAATTAAACCACAGAATGCCGAGGCTGGAAAGCCCCCTGGAGGTCACCTGGTCCAAGCAGGGCTACACAGAGCCAGTTGACCAGCACCATGTCCAGATGGCTTTTGAATATTTCCAAGGAGGGAAACTCCACAACCTCTTTGGGCAACCCAAGCCAGTTCTCACCCACCCCCAGAGCGAAAAAGCACATCCTGACATCCACAGAGCCCCTGCTGTGCTTCAGTTTGTGCCCACTGCCCCTGGCCCTGCCACTGGGGCACCACGGAAAAGGGCTTGGCCCCACCTTTTTGTACCTTGCCTTTGATATTTGCACACACTGACTGGTAACATCTGTCCCCAAGTCTTCTTTTCTCCAGGCTGAGCAGTCCAGGCTCTCTCTGCCTTTCTTCATAGGAGAGATCCTTGTATGTCATATTCCTTTAAAAGCAGGTATAATTTCTGTAGGAAAATTAAGCAGCAGCTCATGTTGCTAATGCAAATCTCTAATTCACTGTGGGTACTCATGCAAGAAATCAGCACATGATGGTACAATTAAAAAGTTCTACTGTTAATGGAAAAATGTAATTTTATAAAAAAAATTCTTTTTTTAATGCCCTAGGAAGCAAGAAGAGAGTTTAAATAATTTGTAAGGATTTTTTTACCTTCCTAAATTCTTCTTTCAAGAGGAAATTTCCACATGAATTTTGGACTTTGAATCCTCTTTCCTACCTTGCGTTACACAAGGACACAATATGATTTGTATGACTGATCACCTCTTGGTAGATGGACCCTATTTTGCTTGGCATCATTCAGACATGGAACAAAATGACATTACTTCACCAGTTCCAAGAAAACAGAGATGGAAACAAATGGGCAGAACACAGGAGAAAGGGAGACAACATTTGTCAGTCTGACAGGCAGCAGTCTCAGCAAACCATCAGGGTAACTGTTGGCAGAACCCACAGGCATCACAGAGAATACCAAGGAGTGACAAAGACCGTGACAAAACTGCTTTGAGATGTCAATACAGAGCTCTTGGCATATGGGAGGGGCACGGAAAAAATGACCAATATGTTTCCTTAAAAATCATCTGTGCTACTTCTGCTCCCTCATTTATACACCACACAATCTTAATGTCCTGCCCTTCCCACAAGCAACTCGAAGAAAGCAAAAGTTCGGGAATGAAACAGAAACCTGGGAGTTATATCCATAAAGGACCAACACAGAGGACAGCACAGGTACCAAAGTCTGACTGGCACAAGAAAACACATGGTTCTTCACACACTGCCCTATTGTCTCTGCCCTATGACCTTACTGTAAAAAAAAGAAAAATTTGAACTCTAAGAGACAAATATCCCCTCATTTTACAGAAAACTTAAGGCTATAATCTATTTGAAAAGAAGTTCCTCAGGTCAGCACTCAAAGAATTCTCTTCCCTGCAAAGCTGACTCCTCTGTGTGATGTGCACATGCACCTGGCGTGCTCATACACATTCACATGTTAAGAAGGAAAAGCAGCAAATAGGAAGTAAAGAGGGAGAGAGTCCAGGGTTCTGCAATACTTTCTCACCTCCATCCCTTGGAAGGAGGTACTACAAGACTGCAACTTTAATTTCAATTACACAATTTCATGCTGCATGTCAATTTTCACGGTTCCTAAGGAGATAAGTTATTGAAAATCTTCCCTGTAATCCACTGATAAAAAATAGGGGAAACTAGTATAGTAAGATATAATGATGAATTAGTCCCTATTGAAAAGTTATCTTTTATTGGGCCCATCAGGAAAGGAGAGATAATCACTAAACATTTTGTATTTGCTTTTCTTTACTATTATCTCCAGCTTCATATTTTTACTGTGCCTAGGCAGAGCATCAGCAATTTTCTATCTTTTTCTTTGACAAACTATCAAACAAGGATAAAGGATTTGAGAACATGAGGCTACATGTAAACAAGAATAATACACAATACATTTTCTATTTATGCCGGTATACTTAGTAGGCAAAACATCCATTTAAAATACAGAATCAGAGTCATTACGACTGGAAGAGACGTCTATGATCAGTGAGTCCAACTGCTAAGCCAGCACCACTGTAGTTCCTTGCCACACCGTGTCCTCCAAGTGCCACATCCACTCATCTTTAGGACACTTACAGGGATGGCCATTCCACCATTACCCAGGGCAGCCCATTCCAATGCCTGACCACCCCTTCAGTGATGAAAACTTTCCTACTGTCTAATGCAAACCTCCTCTGGTGCATATATTAGGCCACATACTTCACAAATTCTATGCCACTTCTGATTATGAGTACAGTAATTGCATCAAAGCAATGACTATGCCTGATAAACATGAAATAAAATTTGAATGGAGGAATACATGGGAAGGAAAAAATATTTTTAAAAGGGCAAAAAAATGTTTATTTTTCAGCTTCATCTTCAGTAATCATCTCTCCAAAATAACACCCGACATTTTCCAAGTTTCCATCACTGTACTAGGCATTAAAACTGCACTGAATAATGGTTTTGTGGGCATCTTTCTTCTCTCAAGCCCTAAGGGATGTGTCATTGCACATGGTGACAGCAGAACCTTCCACTGGAAACCACACAAACCCCTCGGGGTCACAGCAAAGCTACAGGAAGCAGGTGAGAAGGTGAACAAGTAAAACTGAGAAGATCCTTTAGCCATTATAGTTCTTATTACAGTACCTCCTGTAGGCAGAATAAGATTTACCAGGATATTTAAAAGGACACCGGAGAAATGTGAGCTTAATGCAGAAAGGAACACCCATGCGATGATTTGAAAAGTGGGAATCATTCAGCTTTAGCAGAAAACAAACATGGTTTCCCAAGAGATTTTTCTTCCCCATCTGTCAATATGGGTTTCAGTGAATACTGATGAAGGACTGAAGAATAACCTATGATAGGTGAAAACTCTGCATTTGGATTTGCAGGTGCTCCAGTTTCTAAGGAAATGTAAAGGAACCCAGGATCATCCAAACACAAACCAGATTCTCTTCTGTCTTTTTGATGCACTGGCTCTGGTGAGCAAAACCCAAGGCATAAAAGAGCCAATCTGGCCTCATAAGTCAACAGAATGTTTTCTATCTATCCTACAATCTACAAGAAAAAATTAAGTTTCATCTAGTGGATATGAATTTCCCCTTTGTGTCTGTAAAATCAAATAGACAATCATAATTACCAGAAATATATTTAGTGAGAGTTCAGAATTTCTTTACGTGGGCCATTTTTATTTAATTCCCTACACTGATAATTTAATCTAAGTCATTCCTCTCTGAAAAATCTTGATTTATACATTTAATAACCTCTCGGACTTCCAAGGAAAGGCAGATTCGAGACTGAATAGCTGCTGTGTCACACTAAAAATGATAAGCCAACCTCTGTGTGCACTACCTGTGTGCCTTGAGATTGGATTCTATAGCACCTAGTAAGGTATGAGTTCCATTTGAAGCTCTTCCCCTCAAAAAAATAAGAGTATTTGAAACTTGTCTTCCCTCTGAGTCCTTGGCCACCTGCAGCCAACAGGGTCCTAAAAGTGACTTTCTTCAACAGAGATCTATTCTTTTGAAACACATGGGTCTTTGGAGTCTGCTATTCCTTTACCAAATTTGTTTGAAATTTAGCAAGGTGTTAAAAAAATACTGTAGGAAACACTGTCAAAAAAAAGGCAAGCCAGCCTACAATACAGCCTTTAGTATTAACAAGAGAAACAAGAGAGTCTTTCTTTCCCATCACTTAAAAAGAGTGATTTAAAGCAGTAGTATTCAGACAGGAAAAATCTTTGTTAATTGAAATAAGCTTTAAGTGCTTTCTTTAAGACATGGCTAAACATGTAGAAACTATGGCCTGTCATGTAGATAGATTTTTTTTTAAGCAAATGGTAAGTTCAATTACATCGTTTACATTTTTTCAAGAACGCTTTAATATTCTTTTGTTCTTTACATGCTTTTATATTATCACTCTTTTTAAAATAAGCATGTCAGTTAATTTTAGAGCACTACCTCAAACTCATTTTCTTTTAAGCATTACCTTTACATGAAAGTCAATATCATATTTTCAGTGTATGAAATTAAATACACATCCTCGCTGGCAGGTTTTTTTTAGGTGCAGTTGCTGGTTCTCCAAGCAAGTTCTAAAGTGTTTCCAACTAAGTTTAAATACATCCAATTTATTTTTATTCTAGCAAATTGCTTTCTCAAGTGGCATTGTATCCTTAAGGTGTGCTATCCAGTTATCAACTGCAAAAAATACTTACAATTCCCCAGCACATTAAAGTATCTCTTCCAGCAATAACTAGAAGCACTGGATATAAGGATCTACAAAAATGCTTTCAGTGCAAAAGATACAAAAATACAATTCAAGAAAGAAAGAGAACAAGGAATAGTCTAACATGAACATAAATGATATTTATCTGTTGTTCAACTGTAAGATAACGGAAAAGTTTTGGTAAAGCTTCCTTTCTTGACTGGTCTATGAGCTTCTAATACTTTCAATTATACATTCTGTATTGTAAGATTCACAAGTAGTTTTCAACAACATTCAGAAGGAATTTGCAACTCAAATCTGCCTTCCTCTACAGGTAAAGGGAGACTTAACAGGGCCAAGAGTAACAAGGAAATGATGACTTGAGCCTAGTCCCTCTGCAGCTCTTCATCACACACAGCCGGGGCTGATGCAGCCTATAGAGGTTACAGTGTGATGGTCACTCCATCTCAGCCACTGAAAAATATTCCCAAATGCGGAAGTTTCTTCTTCCTCCTCCAGACTGGTTTTCTTTTTGGTTTGTTTTTTTTTTTTTTAACACAGTCTTAAACACCGAACTTGGTGTTCTTCAGCTAAAGGACCCACTAATATTTTGGGTGGATTTACTCCAGCCTCCTTGGAGGAGCAGCACAGAGACAGCAGTTGCAAGACCTCTTTCAGGCTAGGACCAGTATGACTATACAACTAGGAGGAAAATTATTCAAAACCAGACAGAAAACCAAAACTGAGCATCTGGGAGACTAAACAGAAGCCTGCCCAGTGAGGCCAAAGCTAACAGCAGTGTGGTGGTTACTTTCTGCAAAATACAGGCAGTGACCTATAAGTGTCTCTGACCTTTGTAATATAGTTATTAAATATGTACAGGGGTGTTTTTTCTTCTATTCCCACAGAAAACTTACCTTACACCCACATCACCATGTAGCCATGGGTACCACTGCTTCCCTTGGCTCTGGCTCTGTCCTGTTTACATGGTGTACCACTCTTTATTCACAACACTGATATATTTTCTAATGAGTCAGTCCGCTGTCAAATTCTTAATCTGCACGATAATTACACCGCCCAAGCTTTTGACTCTTACAACAGAACTACATTGGATTATGGCTCTTGGACATAGCAAGAAATTAAGTTTCTATGATTAAGTGTAGGACTACAGCTTTTCTTTAGGGAAATACCTTCAGAAGTAATCAACCAGCACTCTGAGTACAGAAAGAACGCCATCAAGTCACATCAAGTTTATACAAGTGACAAAAGTATATTAACATTAATTTCAAAATATAGTCATACCTAGACAATGTCAGAACTGTTAGAACTTACCGACAAGGCCTAACTTTTTTAAAAATATTTTTAGGTTCATTCTTCCTCAGCTGCAGCTAACAAGCCCTGAAATGTCATTGCTTAAAGGCTATTTGCACACTCAAGCTAATCTAAATTTAAACTCTTCTGATTTTTGACCCAAGGGAATAAACTGCAATCAAACACAAATTGCAAAAATATTCAGCATTATAATTCAGTTTCCTGGAACCTGAGTTTACAGTCATCTCTGGTTTCCATTTTCATATCCACTAAATCCCACCCGTCTTACATAAAAGATGAATCTCAACCTGTAAACAGTTCTGCCCAGGTGTTTTACTGTATTTGCACTCCTACTACATTTCATGATCATTTTTTCCACTTTCACATTCTTCAGAGAGAAAGTTCCCTTGACTACTGCCAGTAATTTATCAGAAATTTACGTGCAGCAAGTGCTTCTCAATGACCTGTGGAAAAATAAAACTCACCACGTACATAATAAAATTAATGCACTGTTAGAGGTTCCTACCAGCTCACTGCCAAGTCGTGCACTTTCACAGCGTTGCTCAGTTGATACTCTCCAGATTTCGGGGGTTGAGCTTGTTCTTTAGCACGCTCAAGGTACGTGTTCACTTCAGTATCGACAGGGAACTCTGAATCCTGGAGCAAAACATAACATGAATAATTCTCAGAACTGCTGCGTAACTTCATACAACGTACTACCTACTATGTTACTATTTTGAAAATACAATTTTGGCTTATTTTTTTCCCTACTGTTTTTCTCCTCTGTTCAATTTTTATCATTTTTAATCGCTGTTATCACTGATTTTATTAGTTTTGATACATATTGTTAAAGCTTACTGCAGCTATAACTAAGACTGGGGTCTATAGCAAACAACTGAATGCTATTAGTTTGTTCTTTTAAAATTATATTCTTAGGAGTTTACTTCAGGGAAGTCATACAAATATAGCATTGCTCTAAAAAGAGATCACCCATCAGCAGTAATCATGATCTTCAATCAAGGGTGAATTCACTGTTTATACCAGCAAAACCTCTTCTTCCTCCAAAACAGAAAAAAACCCCACTTATGTGATTCAACACACCAGTAATGGGAAAGAAGAAACTCAGTACCGTGGATACAGTGAGATACTATAAAAAATGGCAAATAAAGTTTTGTTGTCATTTATACTCATAAAACAGTTTGTGTAACAATATGGGGGTGACAAAACTTCAGCCTTCCATTTTCCCATGGTCTACTTGCTCACCATCCCTATTTTCCATGGAGGTTAGCTCTATGGCTTGCATCAAGAGGCAAAGCCACTGTATCCTTAAAAAGACCATTCTTGCAAGTATAACATTGACAAAGAGTCAAAATATATATAGTTAATCCTGCAGCCTCATTTTCCTTCAGTGTGGTCTAAGATTAGTCAGCAGACTAGGAGATTTATTACTAACTCTAATTAACCAAGCTAAATGGCTTTATTAAAAATAGATTGTCATTAAAGAATGTAAGGAGGGGAACAGCACACAATATTTTTTAAGGACTGCACCAGTCATTACAAAATCACTACCCAAGACACCACAGTTTGCTGAAGACTTGGCTTGAGTTGGCAACATTTAGGAAATCCTGCTGTGAGGAGCTTTAAAGGAAAGCCTGAAATTGCCGTACTCTTTTAAATGCCTATCAACAACTAGGATTAAGGAGGGAATAAAATCAATGTATTTTAATCTGAAAATGTACACACACAGCCGGGATAACCACTAAATTTTTTAGAACTTCATGGCAGCCACCCTGTTAATTTATAGGAATGGGCATACCACAAATTTCAGAAAACTACAAACTATCAGAGGAATGTAATTTTGCCTCCCATTTCAGAAGCTCTCTAAACTGCATGTTCTACAAGGATGCTATTAAGCAGTGCCAAACTTTTAAAATTGTTATGAAGATAATTTAGCTAATGACTTAATGACCACTATGAGCGCCTCTCTTACAGACCCAAGACCCAGAAGATATTTTCAGTGGACTGTGGCTTTAATCACATGATAATAAAGATTATTTTAACCTCACATTGTTGATACAGGCAGGAATCACAACATGTTTGTGACTGAAGTTCCACATTTTTGTAGAATTGCATGCCAAGTTCTGCCTGGGTTTTGGCCATAATACTCCTGAAGATCTCTGAAGTCCATTTCAAGAAAAATCCATAGGTTTTCCAAATTTATTTTTATTAAAAAATAAATAAATCTGTGGTATTTATAAAGAACAAAGTAAGGAGATTAACTAAAAGTGAGCATAGTCCCAATTTGTCATTGCCTTCATGCAATTCTTAAAGTTTTCTGTACTCCTTGTCTTACCAAGTTTCACCTTTCAGGAATTACAAATTGCAACAACTACAATTGAAAAGAAAAAAAGGCATACAACCAACACGAAGTGTTCTCACTCACTTTCTGGAACAGAACCAAAATAGTAAATGTCACCAGAGTCAGTAATTTCAGAGTAAAACAAGTCTAGGAAAGACGAGGCATTCTGACTAGAAGTGACTCAAAGTCTTCCATTTTTCAGTAGAAAAAACCCCCTCAGATACTAATTCAGGATGTACTGCTGTAAATGATAGCTATAACATTTAAAAATATAACAAAAAAAAAGGGTAACATAAATACCAATATATTTTCATTCCTTACTGACTGCCTGAAGTACTTTTGAAGTTGCAGTTTTTCCCTCTTAGCAGTGACAATCCTGTATTCTGCTGGAACATGGGACTCGGCCCTGGCTGTTGAGATAATTCAGAGCCCTGGTTCAGACCTCAGGGTCTGAGTGGCATCAGCAGTGCCATTGCTCATCATGGCCCTGTGAAATGCTGATTTCAGGAGTTCCCCAGCACACAGCAGGGGGAAGTCACAATGTGAATACATATCGAGTCTGTCTTAGAGTTATTTCCTTTATTCCTGTACTACCAAGGGGTTTTGATGCAATACCAGCTTAAGGTGTTCCCACACAATTTCCAAGAGATTATTCCTGTATTCATTTAACAAAGTGTCAGAACTTCAGCTTATGTGAGGCATTGCTCAGTGTGAATGTTCTGAGCTCCTCAAAAGGAACACAAGCTACCTATGACATTAAAGGTCAACATAGACTTTTTTCCCCCAGATACAAATATTTATCACTGTGAAATAAATGTGGTATTTTTATCCTAAAAACTTCCTACAAGAAAAACATTCAAGAATGCTAATATGAAGATAGCTCCTCTCCCCTAACAAATCTGGGCGATGAAGTGTCATTATTTAATCCTTATTCTATTACTTCCAATTGCTAAATCCTAAGGGTAGCAGATAATCCATTACACAAGTTGAGACCTTGCATAACAAGACTCTGCAAACACTGACTGCAAAGTCTGATACTACTTCATTGGCAAGAATCATGCACTTGCCAGAATTCAGGAAAACTTACAGAGTGCTAAGGAGTCAAAGCAATATAATATGGTTTTGTTCACTCCTGTATCTGCCATACACCAGACATTTGTACTATGACAAACATGAAAACCTATTAAGCATCTCTCTTACATCTGTATGCAAGTAATGTGTTCCCTGCCTGTGAAATTAAACATCCTATTACTTTATCATCAAAGGCAAGGGACATCACATTCAAAAGAGCATCAATTAGACACCAGATCAGTAATTACTGGGTCAGAACCACCTTGAGTGGTTGGAGCTGGAGGAAATTGGATTTGACTTAAGTCTTGTGGTGAGATTAGTAGATTAATATGTGCAGGATGATATTGGGATGGAACTTTTTGTCTAGCTTGTGTAGTGCCCTTTTTGAATCTTTGTCAAGTTCCCTTATTTACTCCCCTGAAATTAATAAAGAAACCCCCTGGGAACAAGTCCGTGGCTTATTTCTTTGATGCTCTCTCAAGGTATTACAGAACTATATAAATATTTTTTAAAGTAAAACTCCTGGCTGAGCCATGAGCCTGCAGCTCCCAGGTTCACCATCTCTGCGAACCAAAACCACTCTGAATGTCCTCAGTGGCTGAGAATGGTAAAAGCAGAACATACATTGTCACTGTCCCTGTCAGCTGTCACCTCACAGCCACACCACCCATTATCTCAAGCCACAGGTGCAGCAGACCATGGGCCACTCACACCGAGTTGCCATTTACACAGAGTATTTCCATGGCTCTCCAAAATATTAGAAGGCAATAAGCTACAAAAATCGGACTGCGTGAACGCAAAGGCATTTCATGCCCCAACACCTCACAAGTCTGAAAATAAAAAACAAACCAGAAGAGACATACCATGCCTTTTTAGTTGGTTTGTGTGGTGGGGGGGTGTTTCTTGTTATTTAGGAGCCTGAACCACAGGAATATAGTAATTTACCCCAGATCCAGCTGAAATTCTCAGGGACAGCTAGTAAACTCAACTCATACCTTCTGAGTCTCAAACCATTTCATAATTTTCCCTAATGAAATACAAACTTTGTCTTGAATGGAAACTTATGCAATTAAAGACAATTCACCCCTAAAGCTCTTGGAAATCTTTCTTTTCTGTCCTATCCTCTCCTCAGTTTTTACAGTAAGTCTGCCTTTTCTCTTCTGACAGCAGGTTCTTCAGAGCAACTCCACAGCTTTCTTTTTCCTTGAGAAAGACACAAGAGACTCATTTGTCAAAACATACAGAAGGCAATGAATAGATAAGTGGAACTGATCTAAATCATCTCACAGCTGAGAAAAATGCAGTAGAGTTTAACAGAAAACAGAAAACATCCAAATCAGTTTGTCTAAATCACAGCTTGGCCTTGTCTATATCATTATTACATGAAGGTCTAAGTTTCTCCTTACTCAGATGTTAAAAATTGAAGTCACTATGCAACTGTGTGAGGGAAAAGGAGAAATCTTTTTTTTTTTTTCCTTTTTTTCAGAAATTGATGACTGTCATCATCAGTAGTTCCAAATGGAAAACTGTCAAGGTCATTCTCATACTGCAGTTAAGACATGCACACAGTGCACCATCAGTCACAGGTGCTAGCGTATCCACACATTCAATTTAAAAAGCAAATACTAGATATTTTGTTCAGAAATGAGAAGAAAGCAATGAAGATTAAATTCTTCTTAGGGCATAGCTACTGCCTATGACAGACTCAGCAAGACTCATGCAAGGCTAACTTTTATCACTAAATATTTTCAAAACAACCCCCTGCTCTCAGTTCTCACCCAAACTCAGTATTATCTCTGCTTTTCTGTACTTAGAAAAAGTACTGCACTAATCACTGATAGCTGCACTGACATAGCATTGAAATTCTTTTTACACTAATTTAAAGAGCATTTTAACTGTTTGCTTATTTTTCCTGAAAAATCTGGTACACATATTATGGAGGATATGTTTGGCATATTTTCTTTTTAAACACATTTCAACATATTGAAAATTCCACATTTCATTTCTTAAATATCAAAGCATTCCCATGGAAATCATATCTACTCAGAAGCTCCTTATTAAATATATCATTTTCATGACAGGACTTGAGTTTAACATTCAGTTTTTGTCCAAACTTTCATGGCTTTCAAAACAACTCAGAGATCACGAAGAACCCATACATTCAAAAGGTGAAAATAAACAAGACAAAATACAAATATATAAGTAAGAATGAAAATAATCCTGGTTGTAATCACACACACAATGAATCTTGGTCTTCAGACAATCAAAAATAAGGTACGACAAATAAGCAAATTATGATATTTTCAAACCCCATTTTACTTTTTGTTGATTCTGCCTAAAAAGATTCAAAGTTTCAAAGCAAGTTAAGAAAGATTCAAACTTGTTCCTGTTTCCCTCTTTCCCATTGTAAAAATCCTGATTCTCTGAGGAGCTTGGAGTTGGTGCAGTAGAGGTAGGTGGCTTCAGGAGGAGCCAAATACTAAGCAGGAAACTATTACATTAATGTAAAATGCTTTGCTGCAAGAGTGACAGAAAATGGACATAAAATAGAGTAGCTGTGCACGCTGTTATCTTTTATTTTAATATTTTCTGTGATTAAAGGAACAGAGTATCCTTTTCTAGAAGAGTAGGAAAGAAAAGAAGATACTCAGCGCACCCACTGAACAGAATGTAGCAGCCAAATAGTCAGCAGACGTTGTTGTATGATTAATACTGAAACAGCTCCATTTCAATGTGTTCCAGTGTCCACAGTAACTGTAATACAACTCATTTACACATTATTTTACTATGCTAATCATACCACAATTATTTTCTAAACATCTGAAATGTAAGGAAAAGAAGTTGAAAGCATGAGCAGAAGAGTGTAGTAAAACCTTTATTGCGTGCTACATCTTGCTTGGCTTGCTAATAAAAAACATAAAACTCAGCTACAAAGGTTGTGGCCACATAAATTCTCCTTATTCAGTTTATAACACTGCCAATTTTTCTTTTTTAATAAAATAAACACGAAGATACTATGTAATAGGTAGTAAAAGTCAGATTAATTAAAGAAAGCAATGGTAAAACTGTTGTGCCTTCAAGTTGAGGGCTAGTGCAGCCCTTCAGACAGTTTGTGAACTGGTGCTAACACCAAATTTACACTTAAAATTGCTCCTGACATTCTCAGTTTTAAAGCCCTTCCAAATCTAGGCTTGATACGGCCATTTCCTATGCAATAAAGAAACTAGAAAGCTCTACTGCTATGAATGCCTAACGGTGCCACAGACACTCAATTTTTGACTGGAACTCTCATTAGCACTCACTGATAGACTCAAAGAAATTATTTTCTGCTATCCAAAGGATAAACTTAAAAAGCTGCTGCACTTGACTAGTTTTGTTTCTTTTATTGTGGCTATTAAAACCATATTTTTGTATGATTAATAACTGGAGAGATTTGAAAAAACCAAAGGAAGCTAACAATTATAAAAAGCTCCATCACTGAAATGCAGTATCTTTCTTCCAATTTTCAGCACTACAGCTTGTTTAACTTTATCACCACCATTTCAGAGAGTAAGAGTAAAAAAAACGAAAAAACTTACTCTACGCCAAACATATTGCCCAGCCCTACAGAAATAAAACTAACTGCAGTATTTTAACTTCTGCTAAAACTTAAAAACTTCTTTGCAGATGCCCATGTAAATCACAGTTTTTGGTTTAAAGCAACACGGCTGTGCCTGGCTCTGTTAGGGATAAACCCCTCAGATGTGGGGACTGGAACAGAACTGGCTCACTACAGGCACCTGCCCTGTGAGCTGCAGTCACACAGAGGACAGAACTTGGGGCTGTAGGACAAGCTTGGAAGTGTTCAAGCCTAGGCTGGAGCTCTGACCAACCTGGTCTAGTGGAAGATGTCCCTGCCCATGGCAGGGGGTCAAAGTGGCTGAGCTTTAAGGTCCCTTCCATGCCAAACCGTTCTGTGATTCTGTGACCAAGAGTTGAGAAACACAGAACAGCTCCTTGAGCCTTGCTCAGGACTGACCTTGGAATGACAAGGAGATTTAAGACACTCTGCATCCATGCTGAATGCAAGACAAATCCTTCAGCTTTATAAAGATCAACAAAATTTCTCCAGAGAAGGAACAGTGCAGAGAAACAAGATATTCACTGAGGACTGGTTCTATCTTAGAAAGGAAGACTATGCTGTAACTGAAATGCCACATGCAGCTTTGTCCAACACTTCTACCACTGCAGCTACCTAATCAAATATATTTTTAACCCCTTATTTTGAGTCATCTTGTTTGTTACAGCACTTTGCATGACCAACAGACTCTGCTGAATCAATAAGGTGAGCGAGGAGTCAGTGAAATTATTTCATTACACGAATGTCCTAATAATTCTGAGTGCTAAGTTCAGTTACCATCTCAATGAAGTGATATAATGATCATCCAACTTTTAATTTACTGCTCCCTCATGGTGGGAATTGAACTTAATACATTCAATTGAAATTAATTTCTTAATCTGAAATCATTATAACTATGATACAAAGTCTATACTGATATGCTTGGATTCTAAATTTCTATTTCTGATTGCCACAAACAGGAATTATGAACATAAAATCATCACACATGAAAGAATAAATTCAGTACTATTTTACTGGTAGTGATTCCCAATGCATTGTGGTTTTTGGGATCATCGTATCACCAAATTGGAACTGAATCCACTCCTATTTGTTTCTCAAAATAATATATAATAATCAACCTTTACAAGTCACAAAACAACATTCATACAACATAAATGTACAGCACAACTCTGTGTATAGCCTAATCTTACACAGACAACTGGAAACACCCTTAGAAAACTCAGCTTGCTCATTTGCCACAGTGAAATAAAACAACATCAGTGAAAACACTATCATAAACTATGACGATCTGAGGCACACAATTAACTGACTGGATTTTCCAGGCAGTTTTGTCTCTATTTTCATAGCAATTTTTTAAGTCACAAATAACCACATGCTATTCCCAAAGATATTGCCTATCCCTTCCTTTAAAAGGCTCATGCTTGAAAAGCTATTATGATTTATGACCAACGTTAAAATAAACAACAGTGCAATAAAATATAGAAACTTTTCCCAATTACAATTTTATTTTGTATTTTTAAATTTTGATTATGGTGCAATTAAACTTCAGCAATATTTTACGTTACAGTGGCACACGCTGCACATGCCACACAATTCATCATGTTAAAGAGGCAATGCTGATTAAAAGATAGACATCAAGTTACTTCAGCTTTCTGACATGCTCCAAAATGTTGCAGTATTGCCTTTTTCGTATGTATATTTTTAATATATATTTTAAAAATTGTTCATAGTGACTAATAGGAGTTTTCTTTACTACAGAAGTATCCTGCAGTAGAATCAACTAAATAATTTAGATGCTTTCTTCAAATACGTTCATGTGACCGCTCTCTTGAAACAGCCACATGAATCAAGTCACATGACACATTCAGACCTAAATGTATAAAAAGCCTCCTAGATCAGAGAGTGATGTATGATACAGTGCCATGGATATCATGGTATCATTTTTATTCAATCACACTTTATATAACGCCCATGCTTCATGTAGGATTCTTCCCATTGCAGTACTTGAACTGATTTTAAAACCCCAGGGTTAGCGCCAGGAACAGCTCCCTTGCTGTCCACTGTTTGGGAACCCAGCATTAAAAGAATGAGTATTTTACATATTTTAAGTATTATTATATGTAGTAGAGGATCTTTTTCTTCCACAAAGCATCAGTACAAAAAAATACAAGATTATACATTCATCTACAGATGTTCCAGAGTACAGCTCATCTGAAGTAGTTTTGATTTTATTTCTAAAACATGCACTGTAAAAAGATGAAAGTGTGGAAAAACTCTCACTCTTTGGATCATTTTGTTTGACATGATCTCATCTTGTACTTCTAATGAGAGAAACTTATCTATTCCCAAAGACTCTCCTGCCACTAGTAATACCCAAATACCAATATCAGAAGTTCAAAATATTAACAAACAAGTTTCATTTGTCCTCAAGTTAATTTTCTGCTTTAAGGCATTTTCAGGAACCTCAAACTGTGTTTATATTCCCAGCAGCCAGTACACACTAATTTTTCACATGAGTAAAGTACACACTGTAATCATCTCAATAACTGTTATAAGGCACACAGGGTTTACAAAGGTCCATAGATCACTACAATGAACTGGTGAACACATTCAGGGCCCATTAGTTATTGATTTATTTGCAATTATCTGTTACAGATGCTGTCCATGTTACCCCTGTTTGCACTTCATCATACTGACTCCACTTCAGGACAGCAAGTAACCATTATCCCAAGCTCCCCATAATGAGAAATAATGAAAACAAAGCTGTAAGAGTACTCTGACATGCAGGTACAAAGCACTCTGCTTGTCAATAGCAGAGAGAAATGGATTCTTTATAATAAAGAGCTAATTAATTGATTACTATAGTTGCAAGCAGCGAGTGCTATATCAAACCATGCTAAAGCTGATGCTCTATCACAGTTAAGCACCATAAATATTTTCGGCCCTGCAGGAAGTGGATGCTGCAGAAAGTGAACGGGAGACACTGCCAGACTGACTTCCCAAACGTGCAAGTCAAACTGCCAAGAGCTGCCTGAAGGTGTGAGGAACTCAGGCTGTTCTGGATTCAGCAAGACAGACGAGGGAGCCAGACCCACAACTGATGCGGGACCACATAAAGCCCAGGCCATTGCACTTCCTTGATTTAAATTTCTACTTGAGCCAGTCATAGCTTTTTCAAAAAAACCCATTATTTAGAAATCGCCCGTTTTTTCAAGACTGAAGAATTAACTGTAACTGCCAGTACATTTGTGAAATGCCTAACTACATCCTCTGTTCAAAATCAACGCTACTTCTGCCCCAGAATGTCCTTAGATTCAATTTTCATCCACTAAATTCTATTCTACACTTACCTGCTAAGTAAACAGTGCTATTAAAAATATATTTTCTTCCCTTTGTTAGAGTCAATGATGAAGAATCTCCTAATTAAACCTAAACTAGTTGAAGGCGACCCTGCTCATTGCAGGGGGGTTGGACTAGATGGCCTTTAAAGGTCCCTTCAAACACAATCTATTCTATGAATCTGTGAACTTTAAAAGACACTGTAGCCAAGTATTTTACTCGTGTTTAGTTTAACAACTGAACCAGATTTCCCCTCCTGGTCTCTTCATGCAATAAGACCTCCCCAGTGTTTCATTTGGTAACTTGATCAGTAGCTCTGAATCAAAACACTAATCAAATTCGAGATTTTTTTTTTTTTTCTCCCAAGTCACATATAAGAATGCTAAAGAGCTTATGAGGGGAAAAAAATAAAGCGCTGAAAATATTTGATTATTCTCCATTTAAGGCTTCATGTCAGACTTGACCATATTAGTAATGTTATTTATGCTGATTTTTTAAAATTGTACAATTGTATCTTCCACAATCACGGGATAATTTGCACTGATATTAGTACTAAATAAATATACTTTTTAGTTCTATCACTCCTCCATTTCTTGAGTCGCTTTTTACATCTTAAATATAGTTTTGAAAGTACCCACAGATTGCTGGCACAATCTCCCTGAGACAATTTGTTACACCAGAAGGAGATGAAAAAACAGAATTAGTTTATCACCACCTGACTCTCGAGTTACGAAATTGAAACACTGAGCTTTCATGTGGGATAGGAGAACTGCAAGGTTTTATTCAATTCCTGAAACCCAGTCCATGTACTCTCAATAGAAAGGTAATTTGTTCATGTGGCTTAGGACAGATGGCATAGGGACCTAAAATGAATTTTCCTCTGAAAAACAGCGATTGTTTACCCAATGGATCTGCTCTTTTTCTGTATTCAAAACCATATATCCTTAGTAGGAGTGTAAGTAACAGTTTTTTATTACCATTAGCCCCTCAAAACCCACTCAATTTTGAGATGGAACCAGATGCTATTTGTCTTTTTCGGTCTGTCTCCAAACTGTAGAAAACAGTTCACATGCAGCAGTTTTCTGTTCCATCCTCTCTGACAAAATCAGAGGGACTATCCAAAAGCAATTCTCCCCAGCTGCTGACCCACAGAGAGGTTCAAGACAACTTGCAGTCTCACTATATTCTATCCAGAAAAATTAACAATTTATCTGATCGCAGGTTGTACAAGCCTGTTCTCACTCACAGGATGTTACCAGATGTAAACTGTGGTTAAAAATTATTTCAGGAAAACTATAAACACAATCTGGATATAAGGGGGGTGAGACACTAGTGAGAAAAAGCAGGCTGAGAGAGGAACACTCCAAGGAATTCTGAAGTAAAGGACCTTGCTACACACAAAATTAGTTCACATAAAAATCAAGTAAGTGTTGCAATCAGGGCCTTACCTCCCAGCCTTTTAGGAAAGTACCTCTCAAGACATTTTAACTATTCTTATATCTTAAACTATTGCCCATGTTTCCTCCATCTACTCCTCTACCAAAGGCTTTTCTTTGTAACTTTCCCAGTTCCAGAGACTCTACAGAGGTTCAAACCCTCCCTTGACTTCAGCCCTGATTCCCTGGCCATAAAATTCTGCCTAGCTGCCCTTTGAATATACACAGCAGGTGCGACTCTTCCTTATCCACTACAATAACATTCAGAAAAGTAATTAACTATAAATCTGAATTTCACTCCCCCCTTGTATTATGAAATAATTTGCTTTAGTAAATGTTCTTATCTTTTACTTCATCGTCTTGGCACCTTTCCCTATTACTTTAATAAAAACTTTAGGATAACGAGCCACCTTAACACATTCCTCTTTGGAGCAAAACCAAGAGGATAGGAATAGGCCAGTTAAATTTCCTTTCCCAATGCTCTACCTGTATCAGAAGTCTTCTCTCATTCTCTGTTGATTTCACAATGCACAAACTCCGCTACACCTTTCCACACTCAAATTTAACTGTAGCTTTTTTGCTCTGCTTTTGTCCTCTGAAATCCTAAATCATAATAGTCTTCTCTCCCCTTATTTACCATTTATAATCCGTATCATTGCCTCACTCTTTCTTTACTTGTAGTTCACAGACATCTGACATGTTCTTATCAAATTGTCACTCATTTCCTTTGTAGCCTCCACACATTCCTAGGAACTGAAATGCGAAGGGCAAAATTCCATGGAACAATTATTTCAGTTATGCAGAAAGAGATGAACCTGCATTGCCACCTTTCCCATTTTAAGTCCTACTCCCACTGCCACGTATTTCAAAGTGTTCTTAGAGTAAAACCAACAATGCAAGCACAGGAATAGTTAAAGGATAATAACATTTCTGTGAAGGGTCTTTTGGACCTGGGAATAAATTCTATTCCAGTTGACAGGTCTTCTTCAGTTCCTCATCTCCGCTCTAGAACGCAGGATTGAAAACTTCCACTCGTTGGTATTCAAGCATCCAGGGACTTCTTACAGCTCACTAGGTCTAAACCACAAGATCCACTATCTCCTGTTCTCTTTGCCTCAAGATCGCATCAATTTCTGCGTTATGTTGCACATCACCTTTTTATTTCTAAGTGCCCAAAGACCAAATCATCTTACTCAGAGCTGCCTTGTCTTCTTCACCTGTCAGTTCACTCTTACCTTTCATTTCTACCCTCAGTTGTCACATCAACACCTTGAATCGTTTCTTTTCTTGTTGTTCCTGTTGTACTTGTGCCTTCCCTCTGCAGGCACTGAAGGCAGTATTTGGCAAGAGCTTTCACACAGTTAAACTGGAAAACCACGAACACGGTTTTTTTACTCAAAGGAACTGTAGTTACTAAAAGCATTTAATGTGTTTTTAAAGAACTTTTCTATATGATTACAGCTATTGCTGCACATCAGCTGTAAGGCCTGTAATGGTTAAGCCATAAACTGTATCTCTGTACACTCTTTGTACTTGCCCTGAAGGAAATTCTAATAAAGTCTCCAACTTCCAGACCCTCACTGATGAAAAATTCAGTAACACTCTGCCTCCAGATCAGACTTAGAAATTTACTGGAATAGCACTGCCAATGTCTTAGATATTAGAGAATCTTTTTACATGCATTGGAGGAAAATAGAGCTCAACTACATAAAGTAATGCTCACTAAAACATATCAGACATTATTCTTCTCAATTTTTGTCATTCGTACAATTAAATACACACTTATCCTTTTTCTGGGGTGGAAAAAACCTTATATTAAATACGTACAGGTGGTGAATTTCGAAAAAGAGATTACAGCATCTGACTGTTCTTTTAGGATTACCTTCAGACCAATAGTTTCTTAAATCTTATTTATTCAGAACAAAAAACCATTTAAAAGAAAACATATTTTAAAGTGAAGAAACATCTTACACAAACAATCATGGTACATTCAATTATCAATGCACCATCCAGAAAGACTGGCAAGTCTAAAGTACTTCTAGTCCTTTCATTGGCGCCACCTCTCATACTAGAAGTTGGACACATTACTGCACTGAGGGGACCCTAGAGTGAAATTCAAGGGTTTCAATGCTTCACTTTTTGAGTCAGAAATACAATAAATAAAATTTTTAAAAAGGAAAAAATATGTTGCAAGAGCATAATAGAAGTTACTTAATCATGTTTGAGAAGCAGGATCCCAACCCGATATTTCTACATTTAAATTAAGCTACATTGGAGTTTCTCATCCAAGATATTACTGCTAATACACACTCATGCTCTTTGTCTGTGCCTGTGACCTTAATAAAGCTTAGACACATTTTTGGAGGCTTCTACCAAAGTGATGGGTACAGTCTCTTCAAGAATTTCCTTTTCTAACTCAGAATCCAAAGAGAATGTAAAGAAGGAAGCAGAAGATGCATTGCCATCATCACAGAAGCTCAAAAGAACATTATTTTAAAATTTCAGGCTTTTTCTTCTCAATTTAAAACTTAAAACATATAAATAATAGTACTGCATAAATGACATGAGGACAGAAGAGCACAGAATTACCTGAATATTCCTCAAAGGGGCGGGGGGGAAGAAACAACCACAAAGAGGAGACTTCCAAGAAACAGCTGAGAGCAGCAGTTCAAATTTCTACAGAAAAAACACTGAATGGAAGGTCTAAATATATACCCAGTGTTTTTTACACTGATATGTACTATACATCTACATTTGTGGCTTATATGCACACTTGAGCAAAAAGGTAAGATGCAGTGATTCATACAGCAGTAAGTCTTTACCATAACAATGGAATTTCAGCTTTCTCAAACAAAAAAAACCCAAACACTTCATGTTTCACCATATTACCCAAACAGGAACAGAGAAAACCCTTACATATGTAAGGTTTAGTGGATAATTGGGGAATAAGTATAGAGATGAAAGTCCTCTTTACAAGCAGGCAAATCTCACCATGGTTCTTGCTTACACATTCCTCTACAAACTCAGCAGGATTCAGACGTAGGAAGGCTGTGAGGATTCTGTAACAATCATCACAAACATGAAATTCCCCCTGGAAACCATCACCTGCTCTGGAGCAAGTAGGAAAATATTCTGTATAACCTACGGAGCGAGCAGATCCCGTGCCCTCCTCACCCGTGCTGATGGTGCACACGGAGCTTCCCCGGCACCGCAGAGGGTGGCTCTGCACCCACGGCCATCCTGCTCACCTCAGCAGGCCAGCAGGAAACAGGCACCACGAGAAAAATGAAAAGAACTAAAGGAGAAGGGAGAAAAGAAAACAACTGGAACCTTGTCACTGGCAACAAGGCATTAGATCTGTTCCACTGATTATTAAGATACTCATTACCAGAAAACTAACCTTTGCAGCATAACATTATATAACGACAGCTGACTTGCAACAGAAGCTGCCTGTTTAAGTCTGCCACGCTTAGACAGTAATACCAGCCCAAACTCAGCAATATAAGCTTTAAATTCTCAAAAGCATTTAGGGGTGTAAGGTCCCTTCCAAGTCACATCATTCCATGATTCCATGATCTACTACCTCACACGACAGGGAGCCTAGACACCTTTGTAAACCTTTAAATACTAATCCCTGCTATTTTGAAAAGAAAAACTGAAAGGCTTAAACACCGTTGGGAAATGGCTTTCAAGGCCTGGCTGTGCAGTTAAAGTATAGCAAGACAATATAGACTAGAAGTAGATCAACCTCTCATTTGTAAAACACAGGCACATACTTATGTAGCTAAAAATAACACCCAAATTAGAGTTCATGCAGACTCACCAAATAGAGTGCTAATAAAATCAAATTTCAGCTGTGCCATTAATATATTCAGTGGAACAATCCAATGACATATGAAAGTGACACTGAAATACATTTGGCTGCAAAGAGAGACAAAAAGGTTAACCTTCTCTTGTTCCTTCTCATTACCTTTATTACGCTAACGTACTTCTGACTGGAAATTCATGATGAATTCATTCAATTAGTTAAAAGATCTTTAAAAGTAATAAAACTGGGATTTGTAATACTACGAACAACATTTACAGCTCCAAATCCCCAATTTAAAAGCTTCCCTGACATTTACAAATTATTTAAGAAAACAAACTTATTTCAAAGAAACAGAGACTGGCCATTCCTAAAAGTATAAAATGGAGCCAATCTCAAGCATCGTGGAGAAGCTGACACAGCTGATGGGAACAGTCCCCTGTGCAGGTGTTGACGTGCTCTGACCAAGCTCCCAGCCACAGCTTTGGCACATCCAGCCTCTTTTACTGCCACTGTGGCTGTCCACTCACACAGACCACCAGATGATGGTTAGAAGCTTACTCTGTGTGTATCCTGACAAAAATGGAAATAAACTACACAGATTGTAAAGAGCTCCTTGCTATGACTCCCAGACCAAAAATCAGTTAACTTGGTGCCAAGGTTAAGAACATAGGAGTGTATTAACTTGTTTGCTTGTGCTTTTAGAACCAATACAGGAGTCATCAAATACAACACAGGACCTATTAAATTATCCTCAAATGTGCTCCAAATATTGTCAGCCTTCTCCTCTCATTCTTTTTATAAACTGTGTAAATATAAAATACTTAATTAGTACATAATGGGCTGTCTAACATTAAAAGAAAACAAAACTGTATAAATAAACAATTGTGCCAACAAAGCCCTTTCAGCTTCTCTTCAGTGTTACTTCCAAAATTATTTTGGCCTGGGTGGATTTTTGAGATTAAAGCAAGCCTACACACACACTGCTTCTTCAAAGCTGTGGTGGCAGGCAAAAATTGGACACAACCTGTTCGTCTGAAAACAGAGGAGAACTTGGAGGAACAAGATCAGAACATGGGAAGTTAAGTCAACAACAGAACAGGAGCAGGAGAAGAAACAGCTGTCAAAGCCTATCCTGGAACTCAAGAGAACATCTCTTTCCAATTAATATTATATTTGGACAAAACAAATCACTCACCAACTGGTTGTATGTTAAAAAATTCAAGTACAAACACTCAAAATGAGGATTCTGCCTCCTCCCCCAATATATTTTAAGTAAAAATCTCCTATTTCATCTCTGTATTCATCATTATTTTTCTGATTTGTAATAATGTGAAAGCAAGGGCAATATGCTGATGTTCACCAGCCCTGTGATCTATGCTAGAACACATCACTGGGGCAGTGTCCCTAACTATTACATTAGCATGGATTTGTGCTGCTCTTTCTGATTGTTTTATCTACGGAGTTCAAGAACAATTTTTGCACCAAGTGTAAGAAATACACAGACCTCCTTCACAATCACTAACATCCCCTTCCAGGTTGTTTTTTTCTGCTGTGGGTCTGAAAAATGCATGTATAAAAGGTTGAGAGACATCACAGCTATGTGCATGGTGCCTAAATTACCTACATGAGTTAAGTAATCTAAATAGAATTTTTTTTCCATTATAACTAGTGTACACCAGAAGTGTAGAAACATAGGGGACACATTTTCACATCAACAAGCACCACTGGTGAACAGGACTGAACTTTTAAAAATACTGTGTACTGTGATTTTGCATAGTCTTTTTTGTTGTTGCTCATCTGTTCCTTTACTTTTCCAACTACAATAATTCAAGGAAATCAACTCCATCTCAGTTTTGGCTGTACCTCTTTGAGAGAACAATTTCTTTACAGGAGCTACAGAGACATTGGGGAGGTTTGCTTTCTACCATGAGTGAAGCGTTCCTGCGAAAACAGAAGCAGCTTCAGATGTCTATTAAATTATAAATATCTGATTGGCTGATCTGCTTTGGATAATTTATGATATACAGCACATCATCTGAACTATATATACAAGAGAGGATAAAACCTTGTAAGTGTAAATACAGAAACATGTTGCAAAGTATACAAAGAAATGCAAACAAACTGTCCACTGACATTACTTCAGTATATTTTGGCCCGTGTTCTGAGTAATAGAATTCTACAACTAGGCTTTCAAACTTGTGTTTTCAGATTTGTAATTCAGCACCTTAGCTGAAATAATTTAGAGTATTTACAGAGACCACAAGTAGGGAAGAGAGAGGAAGACCAAAAGGAAAACCAATTGACTACAAATAATACATTGTGCTTCCCCCCCCCAAAACCAAGCTCAGGGATCATGGCCAAACTCCACACTGAGACATTAGGTTGCACTTAAATAAAAACAAATTTGCAGTATCAAAAGATTCCTGGTGTGTCCATAAAACTGCCCTGCAGTTGCGCTTCACAAAGTGGTTGCGTTTTGCAGCAGCAGATGTGATTTGCCTTCACTGTCTAAACACGATGTTAAAATGACTCCTGTTCCCCAGCACAAACCCCACCTGGAAACACAGGCACAAATCTGCCCCCACACAGACAGAGGGGACAGAGGTTTCCCTTGGGTTACGGCATGTAAGAGCAGGTAAGATAATGAATCCAGGATTAACAACAACTACTTTTAATCACAATCAAACCTGTCAGGCCCAGATTCAAACAAAGTCCAGTTGCAAAAAGGCCTGTGACCCATTAACTTCGACTTCAGAGCAAGCAAAGCACCAATGAAACAGTACCACATTTTCTGGAGGAAATTGTTCCATTATTAATTCATAAACTGTCTGGAGTAAAGGCTTAGTATTTTATTTCATTTCACTGCATTCAAACAGAAACAATTAAGCCCCTAGTTCCTACTCCCAGAAGTGCTGTTTGAATATACAAGACAAACAACCCCAAACACCACGAGCAGTGCGTGCTCCTGCCAGAGCACTTAGGGTCTGTGAGAGATTTGTTACCATGAAAACTAAATGCTAATGTTGATTTTCATTTTCCTTAAAGTGATGTTTACATATGCAAAGGCTTTGTTTAAATATTGGAAAGAAAGATTGAAACACCCAAATCCATAACTTAGTACAGAATAGTTAATTTAAAATATAAATACCACAGTGAGCACCTGAGCCATTCCTTTCAGATTTTAGGGGTCTGAGTGCTTATTTCATATTTCAATCACAATTCAGTAATTTGAAAGGGATCTAGTTTCATCCATGAATAACTTATGCTGAACTACATTAAAATGGAAAAAAAACCAAAACAAACAATTAGTATTAACTTTACCCTCATTTAATCTCCTTTTTTGGTGTAAGGATAAGAAGCAGTAGTTCACACATTGCCCTTTTAGCCACATCCCTGAACACCAATCTAAGTTAACTGGCGAATTTTAGACTGCAAATATTTCTTCTGGAAGAATATTTCTTTCAAAATGATGATGATTTTTTACCCAGTTCAAATACATTTACCATTCTGTACATTTTTACTTGCCATTGTATACCCATTACAATTAACACTTTTATAGGATCATTGTGTTTTATCAAATACCCAAACAGATCATTATTTTGTTGTACTGAAAATTAAAATTATACACATAAGGTTCCAAAATTATTATATGACTCTTCCCACCTCTTGGACTGTAAAATTTTTATTACGAAACAGACCTTACAAAAAATAGAATTATAATTGAAATAGACTTCTGTAGATCTTTTTCCCCCATCACACAAGAAAAACCCATTCTTAAAAACCATTTACATTTTTCATGTGAAATGAAGTTTGCATCAATAACATCATAACCAAGGTACTCAACACTGCTCATGTCTTGTGCAGTGCATTCTAATGCTAGTTAGTGGCTCTCTATCCCTTAAAGAAATAAAAACCTTGGCAGAAGTTTCACATTCAAAAGAGCATTGGAATGGCACAGTTAGAGATGTTGCACCAGCAGAATCCCTTTCCATGGCTGTCAGTACCACACATCTGTTAGACAAGATACAAGCACAACTAAACTCCCCTCCTTTTTGGCCCCCCCCAATATTCCCAAAGCTTCCACGAGAAGCTTTAATGTCTTGACGCTTTAATTAAAGGGAAAGCAGAGCATTAGTCCCAAGTTAATGAAATGACTCAATCCTGGTCTCAAAGGCCAAAGGCAGCTGACATTACCAACAGCTGTACAAGCACCAATCCACCTCCTGCTCCAGGTGCTTTGCACAGAGCCCCTTGTGCTCTTTCAAAGTTCCTTCTTAACTCTTGCACTGTCAAATCCTATCATAAAGCCCGAAGTGAATGAGGGAAAACATTGCAGGAATTCCTGGGGGGTAAAGGAAACCCTTATGCACAATTTCCAACTTTTCCCATTTGGCAGGGCTGGCTGTCCTGAGGAAGACAGCAACAGCTACTGATAAAGGTAAAGGAAAAAAAAACATTTTCAAGTCTACCCATTTATGTAAGTTTTTTCCTATCTTTTATATCATCTCAGCGGTACTCAAAGGTTGTTTCTTAAATTAAATAAGATTTAAGTCAGTCCCTCTTGCAGGAAACCAAAGCATTTGCATATAAAAAAATCAGTAATTTTATTATCAGCAGTTTTTGCCACTGATTATAGCAAGAGTGGGATTCACGGTCTCACTGAAGACAGACTACTATTCTAAAATCTGTCACTATTTACACTCAAATAGAGAAAGAAAAACATAAATATACAAAGCACACGTACAATTAGAATTAGGATCCAATTAATCTTATTTCCCAGCATCCTTCTGTGCTGGTTTTAGTCTTGGGGGCCTGTTACTTAACTATTCCTGGCAGCATGCAATGACTCAAAATAAGCCTTGCTCTTCAGCACAAAGAAACCTTTCAGATGTTCTGCAAGGTAATTTTATCAAGTACCAGTGGTTTCAAGCATCAACCTGTTTCCAGAAACACACACACTGGGTGTCTAGATTTAACAAAGCTGCAAAGACGGATGAAAAGTTATATATAAGTTGGCTATAATTTGGTCTTGCAGCTGTATGAGTATTTTCTATACAGCTTTATTTGTAGCTACAATTCTTCAGCATTTTCTCCCTGTGGGTCTGCCATCTTTAAACACGTTTGGGAAAGCCTGAAACTAAAGCCATCATCACATGATCTGTTACGTTATAGAATATCATAGACAAATTAAAACTAAAGTATGGATTTCATCTGTAAAGAAGTTTTTTCTTTTTACCATTTTCAAGCCAGAATTGCCTAACTAAATAAGTAATTCTTTTAAATTAAATTCCATCAAAACCAACTAAAGGACACGTTTTAGATAACATCCAGTTAATCTTGGATCATATTCTTAACATTAGAGTTACAGAACACTAATTCCTGAAGCAGAAGGAAAGAGGCATCATATTCTAAACATCCTTTGCTGCTTTTAATCCCACTGTGCACCTGAGGCCAGTCCTACTGGACACAGAGCCACCGATGCCATCCCTGTTCCAGAGCTACAGGTACATCCAGCACTTCACAAATCCACACCTGATGGCTGGCACATCTTCTGCTTCCCCATCTGCAGGCACTAAGGTGAGTCTTGGCCCTTCCCTCAGCCCTCAGCCTAATGGGAATTAGAAAATGTTTCTTTCATATTGTTATTCCTTAACAGAAAGTTGAAACTGGCCTGCCCTTTCAGGGCAAGGCTGAGAGCTACTTCCTTGCAGTCCAGTTTTTGGGGGAATGTGACACTTAGGTAGCTGAACAAACCCTTACTGGGCAGCCAGGTCAGCCCCTTTCCCAAGGGGACCCTGTACCTCTGCTATTCCTCAGAAAAATCTGTTTGTCCTGTTCCAGTAACACAACCCCCCTAGGCAACCTAGTCCAGAGAGTCACTGTATGTACCACCATAAATTGTTTCATCTGTCATATGAATCATTCTTACTGGATTTCTGCCTTATTACTTCTTGTGCTAACAGGTTGTTTTGTTATTTGGTATGTTTTTTGGTCCCCCCCTTTTTTTTTTTAAACGGAATTCTATTTGAAGGATTCTGTCTCCCCTTGGGGTTCTTTTCTGTGGACTACACAATTTCACTTTTCACCTTTTCTTTGACACTTTCATGGATTTCTAGTCCTTCTTCCTGCTCTAGTGCAGACACTCCCCTTGTCCCCTGAGGAGCTGTGACCAAAATGCACACAAAACAGCAGCCAAAGGCAAATGCCACCTAAAGAAAGCAAAAGGAGTATTCCACATCCTCCATGCAATACTCCTGGTTTACACAGCAGTGTTATGTTATTCAGCAGCATTGGGGCATTTGCAACTCATGTTAAGCTTGTTTTACACAACATACCCCTGGGCCTGCTCTAATTTAAAGCCATTTGATCAACACGTTCTTATCTTCTTGATCTGGTGCATTGAATAAATTTTATAAAGGCAGAGTTTTGTTCCTTTTTTCACATTTTGTGTTATTTTTTCTGATCAATTCTCCAACAGGACAGGTTTTGAATTCTATTGCTGTCCTCAGCTTCGCTTGCTATTCCAACCCCACCAAACCAAAGTCACTTGGTCTGTCAGTTTATCTTCTGTTCCATTTTCCAGGTCATTAATGACAATATATCCCAGCAAAATGCCCATTCAATAAATCTGCAAACTTATAACTTATTTCTCATTAATTTAGAAAAATTTCTGTCATGCCAAATTTCTACAGTTGCTTACAGGAACTATCTGTTAGACAGTATCCAAAGCCTTTCTGAAAATGTAAGAGCTCTTATATCTTCAAAATAGGATAAAATGTACTACATTTACTGCTCCTCTTCTATACCTCCAGTCCTTCTATGGATGCAATTTAGACTGGATTGAAATATTTTTTTCTTTGCAAATCTATTTTACTTCTTCTCCTGGTTTCTTGCAGATGTTCAGTAAAATTTGAGTAATTCACTGCCAGTTTTCTCAGGAATTTAAGTTACTATCTATAATTTCTTAGCTTTTACTTTTTATCTCTTATTTCTTAGCCTTTATTTTATCCTTTTCCCTTCTTTAGACAGCAGTCTTGTAATCTGGGTAACTAATATCTATTTTCCTAGCTACGTGTCTGGAGTTTTATCATACCAGGGAAGGACTGGAGAAAAAAAGCACTCCCAATGTTATCTGTCAGTCATCTTCTCTGAATATCAAATCAATGCTTTCTTAGCCACCTTATTACAAACACAAAATGATTGTCTATGTCACTTACAACCCTTCCTAACTATTTTGGGATCTCATCTTTCCAATTCTATCCCCAGTATGCCTGTGCTAATTTATATTCAAACTCAATAATGTGATTAAGTAATCACTTGGTTTCAGCTTCCCTTCTGCTTGAGAGCACAGAAACAGCAGCTCTTGTAAATTTTGTACACATTCTTCCATAGAACCAAGGAGAAACTTGGGTTTAATATATGTATCCACGTGATATTTCAACCCCAAAACTTATTAACTACACAAGCATTATTCGCATGATCACTGGATTTTACTTCTGTAATTTTATTATACACAATGGCCATAACTGCAAAATCTGTTCCACAGAAACAGATAATACCTCAACTCCAGAAATATCCAATGCTTTATATAAAGTTTCACACCAAGTAAAACTGCAGAAAATTAAACTGGGTTGTAATACATTATATGTAGGAAATATAATTTACTGAATATAAAGAACCTGCAATTGTCCTGCTAATAACTATTAGAAGCAATCAAACTTAGAATGTACTCTGAGAGGAACCTGAGAGAATAAAAATGTAAAAATAGGGGAAGTATATTTCAACAGCATAATGAAATCTACATTATCAAAGGTTCTCTACAATTTTAATGACCTGCGAGTGCATTTTAATTAATTTAAATGTTTAAAGCAGTACTCTATGCACATTCTTAATCTAAGAATATTTATGCTATTGATACTGGCTTATTAAGGGCCAGATATGTAAATAGTTTAGCCTAATTGCCTGTTACTGTACAGTTTAATTGAGTTGCGCAACAAAGATTGTAAAATGAGGATAATACATTCCCTCAGAAAAAAAGTCCGGTTGCTTTTTCACTGTTTCACTGAAACTTCATAAAGGGACCCTATGTTTTAAATGAGGTGTCAGCTTTTACAGGATATTACGAAAACACAATATATGCATGTCCTTGAAGCAAATGTTCTTGCTCAGCTATGAGTCATATTTGCATCTACTTAAAAGCACAGGCATTTGTTAGATCACTATTTAGCTACAAGACAGAGATGTTAAATCATTTCCATCACCATAGTTCACTCCTATGTAACAGGTACAGTTAATGCAAACATTTATAATTTTGTCTCAAGGATACAATCCCATGACAATATATTGGCTTTTTACTGAATGTGATATAATCCAAATGCCTACATTTGAAAATTGGATTAAGTGTTCATGCTGAACTCCAAATGTTCACCTACATTTATTGAAATGAGCTCAACAATACTAGGCAGTGAATTTTACCTAGATTTCCTATATCTTCTGTTTTCTCTATTTTGTCATAAATGAACTGTGCAAATACTGAACTTTTTATTTGCATTTATTTCTTCTGTATATTCCTCACCTGAACTCCATGGAACTGACCAATTTATGCTCTAACTCTTACTTCCTATGTAGCATAAAGAAAACTTAAATGAACCAATCTTAATTTTACCCTCCCCAATAAAACATTTAAAGTGGTGTTTTCATTATTGTAAAGAACAAGACTTATTAACGGTACACTCCTCAATAAAGATATAACATCTTTTGATAGAGGTCAAAGGAGATGAGACACCACACATGCCTGATTCCAGTACCACAGAAAGTGATCTATGGAAGGCAAGGCTCTCATTTATACCTCATCCTTTTGACAGGAACAAACACTTGGACAACCAAACTGTTGAATAAGAACGCATTATTTTAATAAAATAACTTGATTAGAATCACAGTTTAATAATGCACACTACAGGACAGTCTGGTGAGTACATTTTGTTCTCAACATAATTTTAACTCATCTCTTTGCACTCTACAGTAGACTCATGATTCCCTCTGCCATTTCATTCTAACAGCCTAAGTAATCATTCACATGTACTAACCAAGGCACTATCCTTTACTAAGGAAAAGGAAATATTTAGAAATAATAGATCCAGGAAATGTGAAGTGAAAAAGACCTATTGTTCCACTGCTGGAAGAGATGCTAATCTCACACCTCAGGTTTTAGATTATTGCTTAGCCATGGTAAAATCAAGAACACTTAAACATGTCCATATTTTCTGATGTCTTATTTCTGGAACTGCTCCAGTTGTCTAATCCATTGATTAAATAAAGACATCGGGGCCTCTGGTAGGACTCATTTGGGAAACATAAGATCTGTGGAAACACAGATGGTTGCCAGAAACAGTCAACTAACAGTGCTCATGAATTTCAAAGAACAAGAAAGAGCCAGGCAGGCTCACTACCTGCGTAGAGTTTATATTCTGGAGGTGAAGCACAACTCCACAGAAGTTTACTATAAAAGTCCTTATGACTTCAGTAGAAAAAGGAACAAAAAAAAAATTATTACTTCTTGGGTTAGGAAATTTCATCTGTTCACAAGTCAAAATGAAGAGAGGAGATACCTGTAAGAGTCTAAAATGGAAGTTTTTAACCACTGAATGAAAAACAGGGAAAGTGGAGATGGACTGGCAAGTGCCTCAGCAATATTCAAATAAAGTACATGGAATTATTTCCTATATATGGTGAGAAGTGTTTCAGAAAGCAACAACAGATAGACAGACAGATAGATAATGTGGGGGTTCAGGAGAAAGAAAAGGGATGAAAACAAATAAAACGGTACGTTTGTCAGTGGAGAGGAACACTGCCAACAGACAGAAGAAATGTTCTCGCAAAACAAAATAGACACATAAAAAATAAATTACCATGGCCATACTCCTGTGGAGATGGGGAAAGACTGAAGCTGACTCCAACTATATCAACATGAAGACCTTTTCTTTCCCAAAACTCGCAGTTTAAACTCTATCAGTAGTTCTCAAACCGAAATAGGCTACTGTAACAGGTCCAAGAGCTTATGAAACTTTAGATATTACAATGTTTACCTTTATCTGGAAAAATAACTTTCATAGTACAAAAATGCAACCTCAGTTAATGAACCCACCGAAATAAAATAAGTAAAAAAAAAATTCCTTTCCATAGTAAAAAATATTCAAGAATTAACTTTGATTTTGCACAACTTCCAAACTGAAACAGTAACAACTCTGGTATATTCAACTTTAGTTTTGACTACTAAGAAATCCCTGACTTTTTTGCCCTTAGTCTCCCAGATGCTATACCTTTTAGACCCAGCTAGAACAGAGTCTGAAATGCTTCAAAAGTTTGCAACTACTGCAGAACAGGTCAGGATTTCTCAAGTTACAGAAGAAACATAATAGAGCAAGAAGCATTTACAGCCAGTGCTCTTCCTCTGCAGGGCGATAACACCAGATTCTCAAAAACTACCTTGCTAGCTTCAACTAATCAGAGTTCCTATAATTCCCTGATATATTAACTGTAATAATAACTCATAATAAAAATTAAAAAAAAAATTGTTACCTACTTGTCCTATTTACTTCTGCTAAGTATGTCTTTTAAACACATTGGAGAGGTATCTTGCGCCACAGCTTAGTACAAGTTTATGGTGTATTAGATACTGAACAACTGGAAAAGACATTGTGTACCTTCAGATCTCTCTTGCTCATCTTCTTCTCTGCCTCTTTGACTGGATCACGTGAAGAACTTGCAGCAACAATGATTTTTTGCTGCCTGGCTTCCCGAAGAGCTTTCTGGGTGGGACCTTCAAACTCTTCCTTCCTTGTACAATCATGGACTATAAAGCAAAACCAACCAAAACATAATCAGAATGCTTTTTACATACTCTTCTAGAAGATCTCTTTACTTAGTATTAGCTCAACAGGTGAAATTCTCAAATAAACATCAATTTAAATAAAGAGATACTGAGGTTACTGTGCCATCCAAATGAAGTATTCCAAGATTATGTGTATCTCTGCTCCACAAATTATTTTGGGTTGATCTGACTTGGGTACCCCAGGCTTTGCCCAAAAATGTAGCAATTTTGCAGTACAAAGAGTGGCAGTGAAATGGATGAATTCTTCCATGTCCCATAAAACCTGGAGAAATGTCAGCTCACTGCATCCTTTCCAATATTCACATTTCCTTTATTTTCCCCTGCACTTTCCCCCAATTCACCTTTCAAACAAGGAATTACTTATGAACAGGTAACTCAAAGACATCCTAAGATAACACAGACGTAAATCAAAGAAGCTGAAAGGAGTACAGCACGTGTGGACCACAGTACAATGCACCTGCCATGACCTGGCAAAAAGGACACTGTTCTCTGACAGTCTTTGTATTGGCAGCTCACACATATCCAAATATAGCCCTTTCTGATCCCTCTGTCTTGTTGCAATGCTCTGTAGTATGTACACTGGTCTATAGGAAAAAGAATGTAATGCTTAATTCCAACAGTATTTGGGCACTTACAACTCCCCAGTTCTTGGGAAAAAATCTCTTCTTGAAAAAACACATTATACAGTTAAAATCCAGACTGAAACAACTGTACTTCACACTACCCATTTCTAAATACTTGCTCTTGTAAAATGGTTTTATTAAGACCTTGACACCAAAATGCAAACTTGCTGTTTTAAAAGGTAGAAAAAAATCCCACTCCCTCCACTCTTGAGGCAAAAAAAAAGCAAATCAAGCAAACAAAACCTTCCTGTGTACCCCACCTGATTAAAGCTAGAATTAATGGCAAGAACTGTGCCTAGATTAACAAAACATCTGTATTCTCACACCTTTAAAAGTTAAAGCTACTGTCACAGATACCCTGCATAACAACTTTCTCTGATGAATGGTATGCAGCAAAATTGGTTTATATATCAAACACTTCCTACTCACTCAGTATCTGCTGTCTACTAAAAGGTTTTTCACGGAGTATTTGATTTGTTGGTGCTTTTGAAATACACACACTTATAAACCAAAAGGGTTATGACACTTGAAGAGTTTTTAAACTCAGTAACTATTAAAAACCAAACAAACAAAAAGAAAAAAACTCAAACTAAACAAAAACCTAGTTCCAAAGAACTGTTACACTAAGATGCCAACAGCTTGTGCTTACAGATTTTCTATTCTGGTGGCGTTGTACACAGAACAGGGACAAACAGGCTCAAGTACTTCAACTGGTGCATTTTAAATTTCTTTTTGCATGACCTTCTAACTGCAATTGCATCAGATCAAGGAATGGAAAAGCACAGTTAATAGTCTCAGCAATGAGTTAATTCAACCATGAGTAAAGAAACTCATTGAGTTCAACTTTTGAATATAATTGGGTAATAAATAAGCAGCTGTTGTTTTCAGGAAATACAAGAAGAGTACTGAGCAAGTAGCAGTTTTATAACACTGTTTTTAGAACCAGCTGTTATAGCAGCGTTCTCTTAGGTTTATAAGCAACCCACAATCAACACTGCTTAATTCCTGCAGGAAAAAGTGGTCTTCTCACAGAGCACCACTTAACATTGTGTTTTGATCCATAAGTAACAGTGGAAGTGCTCTGTTAATATACACCAGTAATCTAAACAAAGTATCATCTCTTTCTCTTTGGTAATTAGACTCCTCTATGATCTTGCTATCTCATCAGGAAAGAACCAGATTTAAAACAGGAACAATTTTTAATGCAAATCTTCTTACAAAAAACATCCAACATTACTTTTGGAAAAGTAATCTGAACTCAAAATACAACTTTCATTTCTGAGCTGATTTCTGAGTAACCATAGGAGAGAACCAGTCCACGAGATGACAAAGTCCTAACCAGAACTGTTAACTAGTTCCTCTTCAACTATAGCTTGTTCTTCACATCAACTAGAAACAAGCAGGGCAAGAATTAGGAAATAAAACTTGGGTTTCTTTAGGAGTCTTAAAAACTATTGCAAGTTTTTCTCTTGAAGGATTTGTGTGCAAAGCTAAACAGCAGCCTGACAGTGGGACAGCAAAACACTCCTAGTCAATAAGTTGCATGCTCTGTATCGTGGATGCTATCCTATCCTCTCCAATTGCTTGAAATGCACCAGGCTGAAGGCTCCTACATACAATGCCTGACGAATAAAGTCCAGAATAGTTGAACTAAATTTAACATTAAGTACTGTTAATTTTTTTTTACCTAGCTGCCAGACACAAATTTACAATGCAAACTCATGGTGAATATTAAGAAGCTTCCTTTTGTTCTTTACTGTGCACTATGACTCACTCAAAAGAAAGAAAAAAACAACCCCAACTGAAAAACCCAACCCACAGTCACAGAATGGTTTGGGTTGGAAGGGACCTTCAATCCCATCTCATTCCATTCCCTGCCATGGACAGCAACACCCTTCCCTATCCCAGGTTGCTCCAAGCCCCATCCAACCTGGCCTTGAACATTTCCAAGGATGGGGCAGCCACAGCTTCTCTGGGCAACCTCTTCCAGTGCCTTATCACCCTCACAGGAAGAATTTCTGCCTAATAATGAATTTAAACCTACTGTCTCAGTTTGAAGCCATTCCCCCTGGTCCTCTCAACTAAATGTCTTTGTACAAAGCCCCTCTCCAGCTTTCTTGGATAAGATGTGCAGAACCTCAGAGTTCAGCAAATACAAAACTCATTAAAGCCACTCTCGGTGCCCTTTAGCCAAAGGCAGCATTCAGGTGTTCCACAGCAAAGTCAGGCTGTGGGACAGATGCTGCTCAGGGGCAGTGAAGGGCAATCCCCTGCTGCTGGGCAGAGCCACTCCCCTTCCTTCAGGCTCTGCACTGCAGTAGAAGCAGAGACCTGGCCAGGAAAAGAACCTCAGCCTGGCCAAGGATCACTTGGCACTCTGAGTTGGTATGTTCTGGGTAGAAGGCAGTGCAAATACATCAAAGTCAGCCCAGAAGAGACAGCAACTGAACAATGCAGCTGCAGGTCTCCTTGCAGCACAGATTTGCAACTCCAGCAGCAGCAGTTCCCTCCAAACTAACAAATTTTGAGAAAAATGAAACATTTCTCTACTACCCAGGCATTGCTTGTTTATCAAGATTGCATTTATACTGTATCAGGAATAAAAAAAAATAAATTAAGAGGCAACAGAACATGACCGTCTTTCAAGAGGCAGCAGAAAGTATTTGAATAAGAGACAGTATCACCCACTGAGACATCAGTATGACCTACAGAGTGCAATAAAAATTATGCAGTATTAGAGGACAAAGCACTGAAATACTGATTAATTTATGATACCCAAGATATGAAGCAAATTAAGACTTGTACAAGCATGTGGGTGGCTGATGAGCTTAATTTATGCTGGAGACAGAGCGACAAGGGGCTTTTTATATATTTATCAAGTGGCTCCCCTGCTTGTCATTTTTTGATGTTATAAAGTGCTCATAAGATTTTTGGAGAATAAACAAAAGTCAACAGCCAGAGACAGATTTTAGAATCAAATGACAAATGAAAGTATGTTTAATATGAAAAGGAGACAGATGGGACATCCACACTACGACAGAAGCATGGGGAAGAACCAACACTATGTCCTCAAGCCAGACTATATCTCAATAGTCAAGGAAATACTGGTTATCCTCTTCACCCAAATACAAACACAAAAAGAAACCAAACAAGGTTATGTGGTTACTATTCTTTTATTCTTTTTTCAGCCTTGTCTTTTACAGAGGAATTTTGAACTACGGAAGTAACTCCATGAAAGTGGGAACTAATGAAGTCTGATTGTCAAAGGCTGGGGTAACTCCATGGCTTTTTATGTGGAGTATATTGTGACTGCCAAAGGAGGTTTAGGCCTTAACATACCAGGGGAGGTGAAAAACCCAAAACCAAAGAGCACATCAAACAAACAAGTAATAAAATCAGCCCCATTGGAACAAATGCTTCACCTGGAAATTGTATAATTGTACTGTTCTCTCATATCAAATACACAGCCATCTCTGATGGGAGTCCTGCTCATGACTGCAGCAGGTGAATACTCTGTTGTCAGAAGATAGAGCTCACCATTTACCCTTTTCATGATCTCATTTATTTTCAGGAGAATTTAAGGAACCTGGTTTCTTTGAGACCTATCTTACTATCAAATGTAGCTGCAATTGGAAAATAGGTTCCAAATTATTAGTGGGAGTGATGCTGCCAAAGAATAGGACAGCATGGGGCTCATTTACCTGGGAAAACAGAGGTGGCAAGATTTTTCTGATGGAGTTCGAAAAAGCAATGTAATATTTACACAGGGAAGTAGTGCAGTAACATACAGATAAAGATATTATTCCAGCAGGTATTGTATCACCTTAGCAACCTCCTGTAAAAATGAGGCAAGCTAAAGTAAGAGGCTGGATTTCATAACATCAGTATTTTCAAAGTGTTTCCAGACCACCATATAAACCTTCCTAAGAGAGAGATGAGAAAGAACATACACACCCCAAAAAAGGAGCGATGTTAGCCGATGCAATAACAAAAACAGACACAAAATAGCTTTCTAGGACAAAGTCCTAGTTACATACTCCATATTGCCTTCAGCACTCCTCCTCTCCTTAGTGAAAACATTTTAGAATAAAACATTCAAATGACAAAGCTGCTGCCCTGACACCAGGTCAGCTGATAAAACGTTTACAATGGAAGGATTTTTGATTTACTGTTACACTAGATTTTGAAATGTATCACAGCAACAAAAAGCCCATGACCAGTCTGAGCCTGGTGATGGGAATATTTTACCTTTTGCCTCAGAAATCTTCTTAACACATCCAGACTCTAAATTTTCTAGCACAGCCTGCAAACCTGTAACCTAATTTAAAAAGAGAAATAACAAGAGGAGGGAATATGAAAACATTGCTTTTGAGGTATCTGTTCACAACACACCATTTATGCCTGTGTACTTAATAAATTCCCTTTATCATTTTTACTTTTTATTATTATCTCTAAGTTATGAAAATTATTCCTAACTCAAGATTTTGGAAAGACCCAGTGAAACAAAGCAATAAAATACAACCACCCAAAATCTCTCAAAACATTGTCACAGCTCTATTAAAACAATGCAGACACACAGAATACCAGGGCTCTGACTGCATCAGCAACTTTTAGCCACTGCTGTCACTGCACTGACCTCTTAATGGCACACTATAACATACAGCTTCGTCATAACAAAATGTCACAAAACATGGTGTTATGTGTTACAAACCAGCCATTGCTCTAGAATGAGTACAGGTCATATTTGGAGAGGTCCCTGAAATTTCATAGCATTGGAACTTTCAATGCTTTGTACTCCTGATTCAGCATAGTTCTACACAGACAGTAAACTTCCATTTTCTATGGGATATTTGCTCTTACATAATGAAATTTCAAACATATACTCCTCAGTGTGTTAGAAGTAAGCCCTCAGGTGACCTGAGAAAAATTGAATGCAGAGGAAAGGAGGAAATGAGAGATGAAGACTATCAGAAAAGAGTTGTAAATCCCTTTCATGTTACCTACATATAATGGATGCTACTGTTGAAGTGCATCTTGGTAGAGTTTTTTCTTTCTTTTTTCGTCCTTCTTTTCTTGCACAAACAATATATTAGTTAAACACACGAAAGATAATTTTCATCCATCCTATCTGTACTTACACTATTTCCTGCCCAAGGGGCAGAATATCTCATATATACATCAGATAAGATTATAGGAATAAGATACCACTCTAATATTCCACTCAAGACAGAAAAACTGCCTCTGATCTCTTAATGAACTTTTTTTCTGAACTAGTAAATCATTCCCGGATATATTTTGGAAAAAATAAAATGATAAACAGTAATAAAGAGAGTTTAAAAACCAATTTCCAAAGGCATAGATGTAAGCACATGAATCCATGTGACTATCACACCTTTCCTAAAGCTCTAACACCAAAAGTGTAACAGGGTCTGCACGTGGCTGACTCATGTAGGCCAGCACTGAGCAAGTACAGACTGAGAAAACTTACTCTCTGGCACTAAGTTTCACATACATTCAATGTTAACATTTCACCAAATACCAGGAAATTCACAAAATACTCTGTTTTAAATTATTGCATAAGTGGGTTGCATTATCAGAAATATCCTGTGTATTTATTGAAGTAAAAACCAAACTATTCCCTAGAATCCTGCAAGTGGTGTTCATTACAGTTTTACCTGCCCCACTGCTTTGTCTCTCTCCAAGCTAGTTAACATTTTCTGTTTCAATGTAGTCTCGTATTTTTCAGACAGCCGCTTCAGAAGTGGTTCGTAGGATGCATAATGTGCCTTCAGCCTGGGAACAGCAGGAGGAAAAGTGATTCCTCACAGACGAGTTAAGTCAGAGATTTGTGTCTGTATAACTTCTCCCCTCCCCAAATAAAAGAACAGAAGTACCAGAAGGTCACACAGAGGAGACAGCAAAGTTATTTAGTACGTAACCACCCAACTGCAGTATCACAAGAGAAAAAAAACAACAACAAAACTAAATCAGATCAACAGGAGCATTCGCAGCTTGTTTGGTTGTATCTTAAAACAATCCATCTAATTTTGACCTATTCTTAGTCCTTCATACACATACTGCACATTAATTTCTGCTAATTTGTTTTCTGGCAGATGGATGGTGTTTCACCAGAAGAAAGAATTACAGCTGTTATCTGACTACCAAATAAGATCCCCATCTGGACAAAACAGTCAGAATACAATCAGTATTTCTTTATTTGCTGCACATAACACTGAGAATACTTAACCACTCTTAATTTCTCAGACCAGCCAAGACTCAGATACATAAACTCTCCAGAGAAACACGTAACACTGACAATTCCAAATCCATTGCATTCTGCAAGAAGCTGAATCACAAAGGGCAAATCAGTGCTCTCTTGCATTGGTATGCAGGCACCACGAGGCTGGACAAGCAGAACAACAGCTGCCATTATATGCACTGATTGATAACAATATCAACAAAACTCTGTGAATTCTCCAGAGCTGCAGATGTAAGACACTCTCCAGTGGTGGTTTTTTTTTTTTAAAAAAGTGCTGGCATAAACATGTGCAAAGAAGAGATTCTAACCTCAGTTCATATTTAAAAATTAAATTATTTAACTCAGTAGCAATTGACTGGCTTGTGCTTTTTTGCAAGCAAAGCAACACAGCAGGTTTCATGGAGGAACTTCAAGATGACAGAAAATGCCAGCTATGGGAATCATGAACGCAAAGGTTCCGAATTCAGTATGATACAGCAGTTACCCTTAAAATGGACAACGGCTCCAAAAAGAAATAACTACATATTTACGGCAAAACATTTGGGTGAAAGAAAATCTCATTTATATTTCCAACTATTAGAAATACTATATGTTTGTTAATGCCACATCACACCATAGAACATACAGAAAAAAATTTTCAAGATTCTTTGAGCAATGTGGCAGAATGGTCTGATGGAACTATTTACCACAACATTAACCAAACGCACTTCAAATTCCACAGTGTTACCATACTAACGGACAATAATTTAAGACATTCTCTTTAAAGATAAATGTATAGCAATTAAAATTATTTTTTACCTTTTCATATCACAAATCAGCCTGTTTCTCTCCTGGACCACTTGTCTATGATGCATTCGATGGAAGTCTCGTTCTTTCTGCATTTTTATCAAAGCCTCTTTTGTTTTACTACATGTAAAAATAGAAAATACAAGAGAATTACATTAATTACATCAAGGTATGCTGAATACATATAGAATTACTTTTCAGATATGCACCAAGTTGAAAGTTTTTGGTAGTATACCCTGTGGTGGAGAATGTGTACTTTTGAGGTGTTTTTGCTGCCAGCTGAGGTACAAAGTCACGGGTACTCTTCCCCTTCCCTCAGGTCCTTTAGATAGAATCCGTAAGGATTCTACCATTATAAATCTCAGAGTTAAGGACAACTTTAAGCACAAGGAATCTCATGGAGGTACCTATTCAAGTTACAGGTGATAAGAAAACAATACCCTTGTTTAAAATTCTACTTAAAATATATTGATAATACTGATAATATATTGAAAATATTGTGGGGGTTTTTTTTGTTTTACATCACATCTGGAGCCCAAAATTGGTACACGCTGGAAGAACACACACAGAACGATAACTGTACTGTTGCCTTGCAAATACATTTGGAGAGTCTTCTGGGAAAAGTTGGGCTAGGAAAGTTTTAGGGTCTCTTCAGTTTGGTTTCTAACCTGTCCCCAAGTGTTCTCTGGATGTGACAGGGAGAACCAAAAGGAATCCATTTCAAAATTAATTGTAAACATACTGATGACCTATTATTCTCTAAGCACATTCTGCACACAGCCATGGGACACCCAGAGATGAGATGCTCCATAAACATAAAAAATACTCTGTATATGTTCAGGTCATTTTCTCCTTGCCTTTGCCAATATGGGTTTGGAAGGAAAGATTAGCAGATGAATGGTTCAATTGCAAAGGAAGCTTGAAATTACCTTCCACAGAAATTAGATACTTGCTTCTTGTAAAAATAAAGCTCATTTCTTCTGAAACAGCAGTTGAAGAATTAGAAAACACTATCTCAGGGGAGTATGCCAAAATCACAGGTCCAGGAAGAACATCCATAACTGCCAGTGCATTGTACTTAATTGTACAAGTAATTAATGTTTGCTGTATATGCACTTGCTATATTTATTACTTATAAAAGCTATCGTATCTATATATGTACGTTTACATGCTTGTAGCAGAGACCTGAAGAGCGCAGTGAAGCACAGAACCTCAAAGGAGCCGTAGGCACACACATCATGCTGTGTACACACCAGCACAAACACCGGGAATTGTGAAACAGAGCAACTCAGGATATTGGTATGGGACACAAAGCACAGATTAATGATTCTGCTCGAGCTCCTGTGAGCAGCAAAACATTTGAAAGGTAAATGAATCAGCAGTCTCAGGACAGTTCTGTGAAACAGCTCCATCACGACACCATGCTCAAAATCTGACTTGCCATAAAGACCTTGAATACGAAATCTGCCCCCTCAGAGCTCAGCAGATGGCTTGTTCCAAGAGTAAAAGGTGTTGCACCAGTCACAGCAAAGCCAATATCCATTTCTTTTAGTTAAGATTTACGTCAAAGCCTGCAGGTCTCTCCATTTAAACTTCTCTCCAGCAAGTACTTCCATAAAAATAGGAGAAGAGGACAGGGCCAAATAAATCCGAGTAGGTTTTCAAAGGCAAGTTACATGCCCTGCTCCCAAGACAGTAACCCTGCAAGTTGCAACCCTAAAATTTTAATTGAAATAAAGACAGTTTTAGAAAACTCATGCTTTTACTCTATCCAGGTTTCATGGCACTCGGTAGCAAAGGTGCTGAATGCATCATGTAATGAAACAGATGCATTTAAATATGGTGCACAACACAAAAAAGTGTGCCCTTAATTTTTTCCATGGTTTAAGCAGAGAAATATGTGCAGGGATGTTACATTTTGGCACAGAAATAGGAGACAGCTGAGGATTTTCTTGCTGGTGTTGGCACTAACTGTAATAATAAATATGACTTCCAGGACTGTTTTATATATTGACCATTATTTTGGCTGTAAGCTGGATATATATTTGTGAGTGTGCTCCCAAAAATCAGGACCGAGAGGTACCCACAAATGTTGACACTTCCCACCTCATGTTGTGAACTCCCACACAAATCGCAGGCAAAAGCTGTACACAATTTTCATTCATCTACCTAATAAGTCCCTAAACATTTTAAGAGCTTGCAATTATCATACAGTCCCTGCAATTAACACAATTAACATGATATACCATTTGTCTAAGTACACGTGTCTAAATAAATAGGCAATAGATAGGGTCTGGCCATAGGAAAACACAAAAACACGTACTAGTCAAACTATTTTAAATCATCACATAGGCAGACTTTAACCATTTTCAGAGTGATTTTCAAGTTTTTCTTGCATATTGGAAAGAACACCTAGGATTCCACTAGGGAAATACTGCAGCAGGTAACACCCCTTACCAATCAACCAGGGCTCAACTGTAGCCTCCAGGACAGACGAAAGGGAGCACACCTAAGGTACCTCAAACCAGTGTTACACAGCAAATTAAAGTAAAATTAGTTTTGCTTCCTTTCACCACACAATGGCCATTTTTAGAAATAATTTAAATAAAAATTTACAGTGTGTCTAAAGCTTAAGGTAAGCTAGAGGTAACTACAGAGTAAAATAATTATGCTGATATTTACTTCTTTTAATGTATGCAGAGACGTCTCAAGATGCCTTCAGGCATTGGACAAGCTATGAAAAATACATACTGTATACAGGAAGTGAAGCTGACTAATTCTCTCTTTAAATAATGAAACACCACAACAAAATGCAACCAGCCTGCAATCTACTCTATTTGCCCACCTGCTTGCATGCAATCATGTAAATACTATATTAAAATACCCAAAATACAATTACAGTTAGCCTCTAGACACCAAATCTCTTCCATCAATTGCTAAACAACATTAAAGCAGGAGGTAATTGGTTTACAATCATTTATCCTGGGCCCCCGTACTGCCTGAGTCCCAGATAACATCTCTTTTCTGCAAGATGGTTGTCAAGAGTACCACACTCAGAAACACCAAATGTAATTAAAAGCTTCACAGCACTGTACCTCTCAATCAATGTTTTCTGACTAATCCACAGGGCAAAATACGGTACTTTCTTTGCTCACAAATCCTTGGTTTCTAACCAGTCAAACCAGCATTTCCTTAGTGCTCTTAAGCATCTGTTTTCTGCACAATTCTCTCTCAAAGAGAAACTCCAAATGTCCTCCAGGCCATTTTGGCTCCTGCTGAAATACTTACTTACCATAGCAAAGGTACTGACTCAAGTTACTGAACGTATGAACAAGAAAAAATGCTGTTACCAGTCACTACACTGAAAGGATTCAGTATAGAGTATTAAGGTCTGGCTTTATCCAAAAGCCATAAAGGAATTTGATAACTCATGGTACGTACAGCAAAAATGCTCAATTTCACACATTTCAACAACAGTGCAACAGTACGGGGTTAATCCATAGATGATTCAAAACAACTTAAGTGAAATGAGTGTCACAAGTGCTGAACTTTTAAAATCAGTCTCCATGAAAACTTTGTAAGTTATTTCAAATAAAAAGGGTGAAAAGTGAAATAGTGACCATAAGTACAAACCAACATTCACACACTCCATTCTAGTTTTAGCCAACAGTCTATGGAAATAAAGCTCTTCTTATGAGAGAAGAAAGAAAGGAGGACTATTTTTAGTAGTGTTTGAACAAGGTATATGCAGGGTAAGTGCACTATGTAACTGCAAACGTCAATGAACAACACTTGCCCACTTCTAACTTGTGTCCTATAGAACAGCCCTGCACCTCAGTGTGCCCTCTGGAGTAACTAACCAGGGCCATGTCCTGTTTGTTTGGCACTAGAGCACTGCTAATTCAGGTTTCATCAAACACCAGAATGGGAAAAGGCAGGGTACAATTTAATTTCACCAGTGTTGGGATTTTTATTGAACAGATTGCCTGTAGGAACTCAACACATGGGCCATGTCTTTTCCCTCTCCGGCTTTCCCCCTCTTACACACTATCACGTCATCTTTCAGCCTTTTAACTAGACCTCTGCTATAAGAGGTTTTCTGGCACCCCACGGAGTATAGAGATAGTCTTATGGGTGAAAGTCAGCTCATAGTGAAAAGATTTTGCAGTTTATGTTCTTAAACAATCATGTGGCAATGCAACAAATCCAGAAAAACTCTATTTATCAAGTCATAATCTGCTTAAATTATCTTGTTATAGCATGTTCTGCTTCATACAGGGGGCAGAGGGTGGGTAGGGGGAAGAAGAAAGAAAAAAAATGGGGGGGGGGAAGGCAAGAACTAGTTGAAATTTCTACTGACAATGATAATTTCAGAAGGGCCACATTTTGTACTTCCTTCTTTTACTATGCATTATTGCTTCTTACTCTCCCCACTCGTATGAGACACAATCCTTAAACGCCCATTGTCTAAATAAACTGCAGATAACTGTAAGAAATGTTTTCTATATGGTCTGTCTCCCAGTGCAACATTATATTTAGACTACACAATATCTGACTTGATTATTGCCGCTGTTTACTAACTACTTGACTGTGTCCAATTAATTCATTCATTTAAAATGTAATAAATCATCATGATCAGAAAATAATTTAATTATCATTACCAGCAGCAATGCTTATTTAAGAACAGAATAGTTATTTTCATATAAAGGAACAATCTAGATGAAAATTAGTAGCTTGAGCAATCTTGAGGAAAACCAAAGAGAGGGAGATAATTTTTTTACAGCTCCATATTTTAAAACCATGCACTGGGAAAACTGAAGTGAGTGCATCAATAGGTCTGAGGGTACATTCATGTGCAGATGAACTATTCTCCAGAAAAGGCCATGTGACATGGAGCTCATTATCACATCTCTCCATTTGATAGGCTAAATATTTTAACTCTCTTGACTGGAGTACAACTGACTTATAAAAATCAACTACTACAATGTACACACGAGTATAATCAATGATGGTAATTTACAATGACACCCCATTACCACTAGGGCCAGAGTGATAGATTCTCTGCAATTAAAATAAGTGTATAGTGATTTTTTTCCTAGGCTGAAGGTTTGTGGTAGCTGTAATTTATAGTACTGTAACACAAAACATATATAATTTATTTTTTTTTAGTTCTACCTATTAGACACTCACAATTCTCCATACTAATTTGTTGTGATTACTGGATATTGAAAGTTATTTTTGGTACGGTAAATACAAATAAAAGAAAAAGATTTACATTTCTAACAGAACTCTGAGAACCTTGAACTGTAATTCCAAACGTCACCCAGAAGTAAAAATACGTGCAGCCAGCATAACAAACGTGAACTTACTATTTTCAACTACGTACTTGCATTAACCATGCATAAAAGTTTCAATATGACCAAATAACATACTTAGCAGCAAGTTTGTAGTTTTCCAAATCTTTCTTCAACCTCATATTCTCAGTCTCCAGTTGCTGGTTGTGGGTATACACAGTTGGAACCAATCCAGCATCTTTGGCTGTGAACACACCTCTCTCTATGAGTTCATACCTATTAGAAGAGAAACAGATATTTTACTCCACATTCCCATTTTCTCACTTCACTGAAGTCTCCCTTCTCATGCTACCACGTACCTAAACTAGAATCACATGGATATTTATCATCTCAAGGCATTTACCGTCTATGTTCATTAACAATTCACAACACTGTTCTATTTTACTGCTTTTCAGTCTAACATGGGTATTGTTCATAACAGTCAAGACATAACACTCTACTTAGAAGTAAACAATTGTTCTCTTCCTTCCTTTCTTTTAAATAGCTTAAATAAAAGGCAAACAAATATTCTTTTTCAAATAACATTTGTATATACCCAGTCCTTTTTATCTCACATGCTCAAAGATATGCAAGATTTTTTTTTTTTTACTTAGATAAGCAGCAGATAGCTCAGAATCCATGATCCTCATTATCTTGAACATGGAATACAGAGCTCACCTAGGGACATTTCTTCATTGCTTCCTGTTTACTTATTTTCCCTCTCCTTAATAATAGTCACCAACATTTCCCTATTTTACCAGCCCCTGAGAGAACATGATTCCATGATGTAGAAGCCTGAAGTCTGCTTTAGTTAAATACTTGTACAGACCAACTCAGGTTTTGAGAAGTACAGGAGATTCTGAAGCAGCCTGTAATACTGGGGGGCAACCTGGGAATCTCCCTGACCCCAGCAATAAAACCTCTTCATTCAGTCTCCTATTTCAGGTCTATGCATCTTGTGGTAGGATGTCAAGAAAAGAAAGCTAAGAACCCAGCACAGACAGGGGAGTGAGACCTTAGCCCCGATATCAGTTCATCACAGGTTGAATGGAGCTGTAACTAACCTAAATGAGACAAAGGCCATAACCCCACAAGCATCTTCCCTGCCGGGAACTCACTAGAAGGAGCACTACGAACATTATTTGCCTTTTCAGGTGAAAAATATACTCGATCTGTGCATTATTTTGTTTCCAAGTGATATGGAAGTATGAAAAGAACAACAGCAAAGAGAAATAAAAATTACATGAAATACTATCTCCCACATCTGGACAGTAGCAGCTGAAGACAATAAACACAGTATTCTATGATCATGTTGCAGAAACAAAAAGCATTTCTAGAATAAGGGATTCTTACTTGAAAAGTAACCTTTACTTAACATCCTCCAAACAATTTAGGGGAATGTTAGCAATTCTGCCCAAATGAGCTCCTAGGGAATGTTAGTAATTCTGCCCAAATGAGCTCCTACAGTCAGCTACTTATCTGCATTCTGTGGATATTTCTAGGAATGCTCATCCCTATAAATTAAGCTACCACACTCACCACCAGTAGATGAAAGGTTTTTGAAAAATTAAACTGAACATGTACAAAGTAAAATTCATTTTATCATCACTTCATTTTCTTATGTAAATTAGAGTAGGTGCAGGCTTTAATACCAAAAAAGAAGCTTAGTTGCTTGGTTTTTTCCAAATAAACATTGACTGATGTACAGGTACAATTCCTATCAGAAATACAGCAAATAAGGGCACCTCTGATGGCAGAAGAGCACAACTCTACACACTCCTTAACTTGCCACTGAATGTCTGAACTACACTTTATGAAAACCATCGTATTTCTGCATGAAGACTCAGACTTGGATAATTGATGAACTTGGACTCCAGCAGAGCTAAGAACTCTGAAACAATTTTCATGAAACACAATTAATACCAATAAACTCACGACGCCCTTGTCAACACTATTAAAAATGAATGCTTTGTGCATGTAGCAGAAATAGAAAAACCACACAACAAACTGCATTGTGCAATCTCATTATCCTTCATCAACCTAGCCCTGTAAAACTTACAGACCTCCTACATACCCAGTCGACTGCCAAACAGCTCTTGTTCTCACTTCTTGCCATTACATTTGGAAATTGAATTAGTTCTGTGCTCACACAGGTATTTTACTCAGCTTTTCAGAACTACTGAGTTATTATTCTTGAATCGCTGTTTGGAATTAACCAGTAATCTTGAAAGCCAAGGAATAGATAGTTAACTATGATTTTGTGATCAAAGCCCAGTGCAGACTGACTAAAAATATGCTATTACTATATATATATTACAGTATAACTCTTAGAAACTTCAATTCAAATGAACCAGGCTGCAGAGAGGTCCTGTGATAAACTAACCGATACACAGCTCAGGATAATCTTTTACAAAGGGATAACTCAGCTCAAGATGCTTTCGGGGATTAAAATCTCAAGTTTTAGTGTTTACAAGAACTTCTCACTGAAAATTATAATCCCTATAGATAACGGACAAGTTTCAACACAAGGCTAAGGAATGAGCACAGTAAAAAGAAAACATTTATTTAATGGAAAACTAGGTATTCAAAAAATAATTTAAGTTTAAAGTGCATTAAATTATAACTGAACAAAAGAAGTTTATGCACAAAACAACTTATATAATTTTTAAAAAAAATCCCTACAAGTGTGATAAAAGTATTAATTATTTCATAGAAAAATAGTGGGTTTAGTTTAAAATGAAACACAATCAAATCACATTTTAAACAGCTGGATAGAATAATACAATGTTTTCCCAAACTCCAAAATAAATACAGATAATTTGGTCCAATTTAAGTGACCTTTAGATCTCAGACAGACAATAATTTCATAGCAAGCCTTTTGATAAATTTCCTCTACATTAATTAATTCCTCATTTTAAATTCCATTAGTACTTGATCACCACAGCATGAGAGAGAGTGTCATCCCAATACATAATGAGGAAACCGAGTACACTAATCTGCTCTCACTTTCATTAATATTGTAAATTATCTATTTCAAACCAACATGAAACATTTTGAAATAAGGTATTAATGCAGAAAGTCTCAACACAGC
>VWZG01008632.1:352501-388985 GCA_013396735.1 Grallaria varia
TTGTTATGCCATCAAAAAGCGTATCATTAACTCCAAAGGCAATGCCTGATTCGTGAGCAAGACCAGAGCCTTGCAAATGACAGCAATGATTCCCCCATCATATTTCTGAGAAAATTTAAAAGCTTCAGGGCTTTTGTAGGAAAAAATAAGATGTTTCTAACTTTTGCTAATTTTCAGATTATACAGTTTCAAAAGACCCTATTAAAAAAATATATGTATCTCTGAACTTCAGTTTAAAGACTGACTACAAGGTAATTCAAAGAGAGGTGCTCCCACTTTTCAGAATTTGTCCAAGGTAACCCGCAGATTCAAAGAGACCTCGTAACTCAGAGTATTTCAACAGAACTTTGGCAAGTGTCACCTTTTGCTCTGAACTAATTCTGCTCTCCTCTCAAGCTCTGCAGAATTCCTTGGACATCATTTTTAACCAGTATTAAAAATATACATCCTGTAGGAATCCATACACGAAGAAAGCGATGTATTTAGACAAAGCTGCATGTCTAAACTTCTGCAGAAACTACGGACAAAATTCCTGCAAATCAAACTATAAAACTTGGGGAAAAGGAAGTAACAGCTCAAGAGTTTACTCTTTTGATTACTAAATGAATTAAATTTTAAAAACAAAAAACCCAAACCAACCATATGTATTAACTCATATACCAAAAATTACCAAGTAATAAATACTTCTGTTATTCTACTTAAAATAGAAGGTAGCAATGATGAATGCCCAAGCCCACCCAAACAAAGTTGCAAATACTCCAGCATATTACAAACTGCTCAATTCTTAAACAGACACCCATGTTCTGGAAAGCAAGAAAAGACAAAAACCACATGATTTCTCAGCACTGCTGAAGTGCAACAACAGTTATTTTGCATTGGACTCATTTGATCCCGTGACAATTTCTGCAATGTATCTGGTTTTACATTTTGTTGGTAGACAGTGGAGAGCAGAATAGAGTTGAAAAAATAGAATTGAATTCATCTTGTCTTAAAAGAGATGGCTTAAAGAACTCAGATGAGCTGTATCCTCAATTTCTCTTCCCTGTTCACAAGGGACAACTTCAGACTTAAAAGTATCTGAGTTTGCTGAAATGCATGTTCCTTCAAAGGTACCTGTTCAGGAGTTCCCTGCAGTCAGCTTGCCCGAAAGTCTGTACTTAAACCAGGAATTTGCACCCTCATTCTCACTATGAACATACTTATTTGTTAATACACTACATCTTTAAAATCGACTTGTACTCAGGCGAGTTTTCTGAAAATATATCCTAAAAGGCTCAAAACATTTGAATCCTAAGCATCTAATTCCCAAAGTAGCATGGTTACTTAAATTATTTTACCATTCAGTTTGGAAGCAGTCAAGAGTCCTGGACATTCCAAGTCTGACCAGGAAATTGCAGAAAAAGTCATCCATTGCTTCAGGTATTTCAGACACTGATTTCTCAGAAGTTAGAGCTGATTGCAAAGTCTGAAATTAAATTTTGATAGCTGTTATTAAACTTACAAGAGAAATGTAATTATCACAATTTCTATTTCTGAAGTCGGCTAAAGTCACATACGTACTGGAGTACAGCTAATTGTTTCCTTTGTCTTTATCAATCAGCTGTGCAATCACTGATCCTTCTAACATCAAGGTTTGTGAAAGGTTAGAAAGAAAACTCAGAAACCACCTTATTTAAGCAAGTATTCCGAACCTGACATAACGTGGTAGAGATTTGAAAGTATTATAACTGATGGATGATCTTCTGTCACTCACCAGAGGCAACATGTTGGCTCTCATACTCCTGTACCCTTCAGCAGCCTTCACAACTACAGATGAATAAAATCATTACTTATCTAACAGAAAATGTAGAAGTCCAAGGCGGCAGTGAAATGGCTTATACTCTCTTTGTAATGGAGACACAGAAAAAAATTGCATCTCCATCACTAGATCTCTTAGGAATAAGTCTCAAAGATCAACTCTCCCTCCTCTCTCAACATCTCTACAAACATTGAAGGAGCTGCCAGACAACATTGCTACAAGTGTTAGCAGAGCGCAGATGGTGCTCTGAGGCTTCACGTGCAACTCCTCCAGTGCCATCCAGACTGACAGCCCCGCAGATGAGGTCAGCTCGTGGGTCAGGCACAGTTGCCAAAAGCAGAATCAAAACAAAACAGAGCAAGCCTACTACAGAAAGAGAGAGAGAAAAATCCCTTTCACAGCTTTCTTTTACAAGGCAAATCTCTTCCCTTCACCCAACCCCATTCAGCCCACTAAGCACACAGACTGGTGTTTAGCTCTCCTAGAGAATGCAAGGTATGAATTATGCTAGGAAAAAGGAAAAATGGAACCCAGCCTCAGACTACCCCCACAAAAAGCATTTAAAGATGATGAGACGAGAGAGGCTGCCACAACTCAGCGGCCAAGGAGGTGGCCTTAATTCACTCAGATGTCAAATGGATTGCAGAGACTTGACGTACCTCAGTAGGAGGGTCTCTGCATTTGGGAGCTCCACACGGGCACAAAGCCACAATGGACCTACTCAGTAAGGCAGTTACTGGGACAAGTTACTGCACATGCCCTTCAGTGAGAGGCTATAAAAAATACCACAAAACTGAAAAAATTCAGTGAGAGATTTATCAAGACATGCCAAAGGGTAAGACTGCAAATCATTTCCTCCACATTTAAAAAAATGATCTGTAGACCAGGGATTTCTGATAACATCATTCATTTATGGCTTTTTCATGCCCTTAAGTGGGAGCTCCATCACCATGAATGCATAAATTACCTGGAGATAAAGGCATTTCTCTCAATAAAATAAAAACACTGTAAAAATCTCACAGCATTTTATGTAATACAGAAAATGTTGTCTTCAACCCCAGCAGCCTACCTAATATAAACAGAAAGGCCTGTGCATGTACAATTGAGGCCATTAACACTGCATTATGACTGATATAATGTGCCAAGTGCAATGTAACATTTAGCGTATTTTCGTTACTAGAGCTCCAATATATCAGACAGGTCTGTTTTCTAATTGTAGTAATACAAGAACCAGAGAGTACATGGGCAGACATTGGATTATTTCTTTTCTTTCTTTATTCCAAGTGAGGCAAATATTGCCTGTAGTTTTCCAAACACATCTATAAAGCTGGTCTTCAGAATAAGTGACACAATTTGATTCCCTTAATAAATGAAAATATGATCAGAATTCATTCCATCCATGCAGAAAAGAATTTATTAGCTATATACCAGCACTGAGAATCATCTCCAGAACCAACGCTTGAGCAGGGAACAACACAAATTAAAATGAATGCAGTCTAACAGGCACAATATCAGAACAGGGCCTCTGGAAAACAGAACTAAATTCCTAGCTCTTCTGCAGACCTTGAGAGTGATATTACACCCACCACTTGCTTCATTATAATTGTAACCATGGATGACTACCAATAGAATGGCATAAGAGTAATTTTTTGTATATATTTACCTATTTGGAAATGAGGAAAATACAATCAATGAATATGGGGCAAACAGATGCCCTACAGAGCTCTGTGAACAAAATCACCTTATTAAGGATCTGATCATGAAGTGAGAATAAACTAAATATTTGCTTTTTAAAATATTTGTTAAATATTTCTTTGTTTTAATTAAAACATGAAAACATTTTGGGTGCAAGGACTCTAAATATGGCCAGTAAAATAAATTAATTGCTAAGAGGTTAACCTTAGGAACTTTCACAACACCCGTAAGAATTTCTGTCCACTGAAGAAATATGAATGCCAAATAAACTAATAGTTTCTTTGGAAAACATAAGATGTTCTTGAAAAGCTTACTAAATTAAAAAATAATATTAGCATGGAAATTCAAAGATTTTAACCCCTTCAAACAAATTTAAAAAAAATTCAAACACACAAAATATACATACATGAATGTCAATGTTACTTCAGACTACCATTTAAGCTACTAAAAAGACAAAAGATCCTGGAATAGAAGTCTAATAGTGTAACTACTAAAGAAAGTTTTTCAACCAGCTTTCTCCTCTGTGTGTGGCTTTACAGAAGTTCTGTATCCTTTCCTAGGGTCTCTACCAGCTGAACATTTTCTTTCATTTAAGTCAGGTCAGGAGTTGCAGAATATTCTGAGTTGGAAGGGCTCACAAAGATCATCAAGTCCATATGCAAAATACATTAGTTTTAAGCACAAGCAAAAACTATGTTACTTTAAATTGTCTCAAAAAGAGGAAAACAGAAAAAAAAAAAATGAGTGGTGCTCAAGAAGGATAAGTGATGCCTAGAACAGGAAGAGCAGGCAGAATCACTGCTCTCCAACACATGTGGTGCCCAGCAGAGCTGTATTCTGAGTCAGCTGCCATTTCACCAGCAGACAAGAGGGAAATGATATTTAGAGACTAGAATTGCATCACCTTCACTTCCTTATTGTGATCCAAACAAAAACACGAACTAACTGCTAAGGGAGCCTCACACCAAACTCCTTAGAGATCAGGAGTTTTACCACACACATGCAGAGACCCAGAAAGAAAACAGGCCTCAATATCCCCTGCAGAAACACAGCTTTAGTGACCAGACACAAGTTTTATTCATGCTGAAGGTGAATAGCACCATCTCTTTTTTGCTTTGTTTGCTCTTCTTCATTTAGTAAGTAGCACTAATTACCCTGGAAGAAAGTTTGAAAATAAGCATTTTTCTTAGATTTTCCCTGTTATACTTGACCTTTTCATAGAGCATAAAAGAAACTGTAGTTTCTTAATTTAGAAAGTGTGGATAATTTTAGTATCTGCAGTTGAAAAATAGCAAATACTAAATATTATTGGATGATCACTTCATCTGTGCCTTCCCTATATAATTTCTTGAACAAAAACGTGCATCTAGCACTGAAATGCAATCTTTAATATAGGATTACACACAGACATTAATATGAACAGCAAATATCCACAATCAATTAAAATTATCAGAGCAGCTATTCCAGGATATGGTTCCTAAATAATTTAACCTGTTTTAGCCAAAATTACAAGCTTGTAACTGAAAAAGTGTACTGTGTTTATTTATCTTGTGAAGACCACCAGCCACCTGCTATGCTTCTGAGCTCAGAGTTTGGATGTTGATTCAATATTCATTCACACAAGACAGTGCTTCTAACTCAGGTCACCAAAAGCATTTGCTGCAGCACTTGGGTTTTTCCAGTGAATTAATATCAAACAATCTAGTCACTGAGCCTCACAAAATTTACAGTAAATTGTAATGAAAGCTGTCAAGGAACTAGCAAGTGTATTAGAACATTTTTCTATTAGTATCTTTCTGTCCAAAGCCTGAAAATATTATTTCAGTTTCAAGATTATGGAAAAAATGAGGCCTCCAAATAACAAGTCAAGCAGCAAGAATGCAGACATTTATTAGCATAAACTCAAAATCAAAGGGAATTTCAGTCTGAGCACACACGTTTTTCAGAGGTTTTGAGGAAAGGTACCAGTTCCTTCAGTTCGATTAAGTGGGGATATACATGAACATCCTGTTTTCTACCACTCCAAGTTCAACAAATCAATAAAGAGGTGAAAGATTACTTAAATATAGCACTGTCAAAAGATCAGTATGTTAAAAGTATTCTTCCTTTTTTCACTTTCTATTTTAATGGTAACTCACAAAGTAAAACAATCATAACCTCAGTTATGCCTAAAGAACATGAATTTCCACTACTTCCTTAACATTAAGCATGTTCAGTATCAAACACTTCTGCCATCTTTCCAGTAATTTTCAGGCATATTCAGTTTCAATAAACACAGAGCTCTGGTATTGTCAGTTTCCATTCAAAGTTTGATCTAAAATACAAAACTCATCTGTTGACATGCACTAGTGCAGAAGAAAATGCATGTTTCCCCCTCCATTTTGATGTTAAGAACCATTCACGTAATTTGATCTTTCCCCTGTTAATCATTTGCTTTTGCAAAACAAAGACTATGACTGTACCCTTTCTGATGAGGCTACAAGACAGTGGTGATGTTAAAAACTCCGTAGGGAAAAGCATTCTTCCATTAGATTGTTATAACCAAGTAAATCCAGGTAAATCGTATTTTGAAAAACACAATATAAAAAAATCCCATTGTGTAACTCTAAACTATCACATGCCTGCTTTGAAATCACACTGCAAATGTAAGGAATGCCAAAAACTAATGGTGTGAAATGATAGATAATTTAATTAATATTTTTATTTAAGTGTAACAATCCATTCTTTATTTTCAACATATGAATAATCTCTTCTAGCAAAGTAATCAAGTACCACCTTTTGTGGGTCTTACGCATACGCAGTTTCGTTCCTGGGCCAGAGATCACACTATCATCCAGTCTACTCAGATAAGAATAAACCTTAAAATAATGATGCATTGTAATAAATACATTCTAAATAATCTATTTATTTGCAATATCACATTGTTTATGGAACATAAAATGAACAGAAACTAAAGGAAGATAAAACCCAGAAAACCTAAGTTGTCTTTTCCACTGTGGCATTTCTTTACTCCTGGAAACTTATTAAAATAAGAGACAATCTCTCCTACACAAATAATTAATATAAACGATGGCATGTAAATTTCAAGCCACTAATGCAAACTGAATTACAAACTCTAAGAAAGCTTAGGAAGTTCTTACTAAAATTTGGGCATCTTCAGCCTGCTCTTGAATAGCCTGTAAAGCCTTGGACAGATCCTCATCCTCCTCCTGCAGACTAGAATCATCATCTGCGGAAACCTAAATGAAATTATGTAGAGTTTGGTATCAACATATTTTATACATCTTTCTTTCACAATACAGCTGTTCACACACCCAGTACAACTGCTGTAGATAATCCCCTTCTTGTTAAAATACCATTTTTCATATTGAAATAGAACTTGTTACTGAAATATTCATTATAAATAAACTGAAACATTCAAATAGAAATACTTGTATCTTAAAAAGAATTTAATGTTCAAACAAAAGCATTAAATAACAAATCAACTGACATTAAATCTTTCCTAGAAAAATAAGTACATGGCTACCATCACCACACTTTGTAAAAGGAGATTCATGTAATTTTTCCTAGAATGTTTGTATGACTGATGAAGCAAAACAAAAGAACGATACATGAATACCAAATATATCAAAACATTATCGACTTCTAAGTTACCTCTTCATACTGATAATCATCTGTATAGTCATCTGTTATGGTAACATCTGCAGGTTTTGTTAAGTCTGAAACAGCTGATGCACGTGATGAGTTCCAACTTAGAAAAAAGCATCATAAAACAACCACCTATAAATCTGTTACCACCACATTCACCCTCGTTCTTTATGAGACGACTTTCAGCTTTCAAGGCTTCTTTCAGCCTTGAGGTGAATAAGCCCAGCTCCAGTGAAAACTACGCAAAGAGACAGAATTTAGATTTAGGTTTTTATAGCAGGTTTGAATATCATTAAAATTTGACTCATCAGATCTCCCTAAGTCCAAAGCCAAGCACTGCTCCAAATTAAAACAGCAGCTAAATTATGCTCTCAGCCAACCATCAGTTACGAGAGGGGTCTTACAGCACTGGGCCTTCCACAGGCTTTATGCTTCTCAGCAAAACTAACTTCATGCTCTCAGAAAACAGCATTTTCAGCGAAGTCACATGTACCAGTTCAAACCTCAACACTTGAGACCACACACTGAACACTAAAGGACCGTTTACCACAGCTGACACAAATGCCTTAGTAATCACAACACATCTGCAAGGAACTTTCAAAATGTAAAAATTAATTTGGAAATTATCTACACTTCCTTCAAACTCTTTAAACTTTTCAGAAAAAATAACTCAAAATAACCTAAAATGAAACCCAAATAAACATCTTTTTATCCACTAGCCTCACTACCCATGAAAGTATAATGAAACGTCTCTAGCAAGATGCTGTTGACAGATTCCCTAGGAAATCAGCCTACAAGTGACCATGCAAATAAACCAGGAATGAACTTCTAAAGGAGAGAAAAGCTGGTGATTCAGTACCTCACACGCAGAGAAGAAAAAAATAAACGATTTTCCAATTTTGCACCAAGTTATTCAAATCTGAATTAACCTCCTAACAAAAATGGCCTCTTGCTGCAGTTCTCACAAAATATATGTATAAGTATCACCTGCAATTAATATCCCAGCATCACAAACCTGTCAGTTAAAATTGCATCCATCTGGATGGAAGGCAAACAGCTGAAGGTTATAATCCTCTGAGAAACAAAAAACTTTCAAACACTGGGGGTTTCTTCCTCAATTTTCTACAGACCTGACTGTCCTTGCGATCCATTGTGGTCTAAACTAATGTCATTGCAAATATTGTACACAGACTGAAATACGACCATAAAAATTGTCATTTTTTTCTTTTTAAAAATTACAGCCAGGTGCACCATAAAACAGAGGAATTAATTTTAAAAACCACTGTACTTCCCAATCTTACTTCTAAACACCTGGCCAGGGCAGTGCCTTTTTAAGTACACCACACTGAAAACAGCTGTGCAGCTTCACGAAGGTAGAAAGTGAGGCATAAGCTAGAAAACTACACTCTTCCACTTTTTAAAGCTGACTTTAGCTTACAACTTAGTTTTACCAGGGTAGGGAAAATGAACAGGGTCTAACACTTGAGCATGATTGTTTAGCCTCTAAAACAAGGCCTGAAAAACCTAGATTTGCAGCTCACAGCTAGAAAAGAGAACAGATACAGCTCACCTGGCAAAACTAGAATTTGGGTCACCTGACCAAAAAATAGCACATTTAAAAGCCATAAAGTCCCAAGACAATTTGCGACAACTTAAATGTGGAAAGAATTGGGGTTTATTTGGTTTTTAAGGGGTTTTTTTGCTCTAAAAGCTCCAGCAAACCAAGTTGTGTCTAGGTTATTGCATCACAGCCCTCATAACTTGGTCACACTCAGTACAAACCCATGCCACGAACATCCAGGCAGTCCCTGTGTGGCAGGCACGTGAAAATTAAAGGAGCTCCTTTTTCCAGGAGCACATTAACACACAAAGCCAGTCTTAATAACACATCCTGACAACCACCTACTTCCAAGAGGAAATTTCTCCTAATACCCAAACTAAACACCTCGGCCTGGCGCAGCTCCCCCTCCCTGGGAGCGGAGCCTTGGCCGGGGCCGCAGGGCCACAATGTCCCCCCTGAGCCTCTTTTCTTCGGGCTGAGCCCCCCCAGCCCCTTTCCCGGACACACACAGCCCCTTCCCCACTCACACACAGCCCCTCTGCGGTCCCCAGACTCAAAAACCCACACGAAGAACCAACAAGGCGGTGGCATTTTCGGTCGCCCCCCCCCTCACCCTCACACCGCCCTCAGCAGCCGCCCCGCCGGAGGGGGCGGATGGCGCTGAGGACACGGAGGCCCCGAGGAGGAGAAGGGGCACCCCCGCCGAGGAGGAGGATGAGGGGAAGGAAGAGGAGGAAGGAAGGAGTGTGGCGGCAGAAGGATACTCTGCAGGCAGAACGCCGCCTCAGAGCCGGCCGCCTCCTCCGCCGCCATGGCCGCGGCGTTGCCGGGCCCGACCTCTCGCGAGGAGAGGCGGCGGCGCCGCGGCGGGAGCGGACCCCGGTTAATGCCGCTTAATTTGATTTAATGCCATTTAATTCGGCCTGAGGCAAATTATTTGATTTAATTCGGCCTGATTCAGCTGCATTTGATTTAATTCGGCCTGAGGGGCGCGGTGTGAGGGCGGGGAGTCCTCCTGGCCCGCAGGGAAGGCGCCGCCCTCCCCACAGGGATGGAATGAGGGGAAAACGGCTTCAAACTGCCCGAAGCGGGACTGGTTTCTCTTCAGGGTGAGCACCCACACAGCTGGAACGGGGGTTTCACCTCAATCCTCTGGGGCCGATTGCTTAATTTAAACCATTCGAGTTTAAGAGCAAGAGCGTTCCCAGGCCAAAGTTTGGGAGAGCAGCTTGCATTTGTGGAGGACACACCTGAGGGCTCTCTGGAGTCTGAAATAAAGTTGCAGGATCCGACAAAAAGAATTATTCAGTTCCTTTTTCATAGCTGAAGATAAAGCTTAGAGGTCCCGCTCCTGAATTTTCATTGAAGGGCTTTACGTGCAATAGGAACTCAGAATCAGGGCTTGAATTTATGTAATGTGACAGAAAATAAGTGCCCAAAGTGTCGGGGGAAAGTAATCAAAACTATGCCAATAATTGGGCTGGTGGGAGGGGCACCAGTTCTGCCTGCAAGGTTTGAAAATAAAAATAAAGACCCCAAGAACTGAAATAAGACTGAAGATCAGAGGAGATAAATGTGGGTGAAACTGACCTGTATCACTCAGCTGGGTCTTTAGCCCGAAAAGACAAGACACAATCCTGCAAGAGGACCTGCTGCCCGTGGAACTATTATTTGAGCACTTTCCGGGTGGTGTCCCACCAGATTGCCATTCCTCTCCCAAGGTAGACGTGTTCTTGAGAGATGACAAGTACTTCATCACTGTCAAAGTCTCCAAATTGTAATAAAGGAAGAGTGTTTTGATGCAAGATTGTCACAACATCATGAAGATGACAGGAACTGTTGTATTCCCTCATAAATTCTCTCAAACTCTTTGTTGAGTTTGACACATGTCAGGGCTTGAACTCATCTGCTTTCGTGATATGGAGGGCAAATGTTGACATACCTTTCTTGGTCTTGATGGTTGGTGGGTTTTTTTTTCTGCTACAGAATAAAGAGATATGACCAGAACAACATTCTTCCATCCTATCAGACCCAAAAGAACAGTCCTGAACTCCACCAGAGCATCTAAAAAAACCCCACAGAATAAGCAGAAGTAGCATCAGAAAGCACAACATCCATGTACTCAGTACTTCCAAACTGCAGATTAAGCAGGTGATAGTGCAGTTGGGATGGCTACAGATGAAGGTGTTATTCTCTTAGGGAAGTTCCAAATTCCACTATAAATCACAAAGTGTAACTTTAATTATGCCATACAGGCAAGCACAGCTGATTAATCAAAGTCAGTACCACTCACTTCTCTCAGCAACAGGTTTGCAGTCAGCCTTTACAGAAAAAATTGAACAAAATGCTAAGCAGTATCCTTCTCTTCCTTCTCTGAGTTCGCTGTCCTGGCAGGCTTAACTTCTCCCTAAAAATTTTTCACAGGACTTCTCTATCTCACTAAAACATGGAAGTATGTGGTATCCACAACTGAAGACTGATGAAAGCTTAAAGAGGACTCAAAAGGGTGCTTGAGGAAAGATTAAGATTAGAAAACAATTAATAAGGAAGAACAAAAGGATCTCAGTCTATTTGGTTTATTAAAGGAATAGTTGAAGAGCTTGATCAAACTGCATGGGTAAGAGATGAGGTAAGAAAGGCTGCACAAAGATGGAACCATATCAAAAGAGTAGGTTTAGACTGGATATCAGGAAAAAATTCTTCCCTGTGAGGGTGGGCAGGCCCTGGCAGAGGTTGCCCAGAGGAGCTGTGGCTGCCCCTGGATCCCTGGAGGTGTCCAAGGCCAGGTTGGACGGGACTTGGAGCAACCTGGGCTGGTGGAAAGTGTCCCTGCCCATGGCAGGGGGTGGAAAAAGATGGTCTTCAAGGTCCCTTTCAACCCAAACCATTCTGTGATTCTATGATACCCAGCTATAATAAGAATTAACTCAAAATAAGTTACAACTAAAATAAGAACCAATTTTTTAACAAATAGCTGTTTGACTGATTTTCAAGTATAATGCCAGGAGGATTTCAGCAATCACAGAGGTTTTTTATAACAGTTTTGTTCCACACCAGGTAGTTCAGGACATCCATTTTCAAAAAACTCAGATATAGTCAGTACAGTGGCACTTCATGAAAAAAGGGCTGAAGTGAGATTACCAGTTCTGCTATACGTGGAGGTGTTCCAGTATCCTAAAGAACCCATGGAGTTTATTTGGCTACTTTTAAATAAGAGTCATTAGTCACTGACTTATTTCCTGAAGATTTAAAGCCTTGTTTCAAAACAGTGTTTGGTTGGCAACCTCTAAACTATTTATCCCGTCCCATTGTGTCTATATAAATGACCTCATCATACAATCATTTTCCTTCAAAAGGCATAACAAGCCAACTAGTTTTTCTCCTTTGTTCAGAGCCCCCTGCCATAAATACATTGTATTTGGTTATTGCTAAGCTGAATTCCAAGCACTCGATTCACCCTGCTTTATAGCCTCATAACAGTCTGGGTTATAAATGATTATCATCTCCCAAATGGCTGCAACCAGTGCTGTTACTGTATCCCATAACTTCTTGTGAGAAAGACACAGAAGCAGCATCTGCTGTAGCTTGAGCATTTCATTAGACAGGCTGTTTACTTTTCTCAGGGAGAAAAGGCTGCGCCCGGTACTTTAGCCTGATCTGTCATCCAGATACATCAACCAGACGAGTCAGAGTATTTGAGAAAGACCATTCATGAAAACTGGATAAACTGGAATGCTCCAGAAGTGTTGCCTGTGCCCCCAAGCCCTAAGGGCCGGGTGCTCTTCCCTTTATACCACCAACTGAAAGACTGAGCGACTGTCCTTGCCTTCAGAACAAAATATTCCTTCCTGCTGAATTTAGCAAGCAAACTGACTGCAGTTCTGACAAGTTGAGTTAAAAAACCCCCGAACCTCCATGCGAGCTACTTTCAGTGACTTTCCCTGCCCTGCAGGAGCACATCCCAAAGGCCCGGTACATACACTTCATCACAACAGACAAGCAGCCAGCAAAGAATTATCTGCCCCACTGACTTTCACCCACCCATTTCTAATTGTTCTTCAGTACAGCTTCTGAGGAGGAAGGACAAGGCAATGTCACCAGTTCGGCTTTCTGAATGAGCACAAAGCGTGGCCAGGAGCACTCTGACAGCAGCATCATGACAGTCAAGAGACCATTGTCCACACGGTCATGGTGGAGCACAGGACCACAGCTGGAAGCCAGAATGAGTTGGCGAACATCTTGTTCCAACTTCTGCTGTGCCATCTGGCTTCCAGGGAGGTGACTGACGTTAAATGTATTTTCTCTGTATTACCATCTGGCAGCTGCTTGTACAACAACGGAGGAACATGCCGAATTTGGCTAACAGTTATCCTAAGAATCACATCAAGGATACTTGTAACACTCTGAGATGAAAAAAAGCTTACAAGGAAAGTTTCGTTAACTGGTGACATTACATAGAGTGTTGCAGGCGGGGAACAGGCAGTGGGAAGTTACATGTCTTTGTATTTTGCATGTATTTATTTTATGGAGTTCCCGTGAAAGTTTCTAAGGGAAAGGGGGAGACTCCCATGCAGGTTTCCAAAGAATACAAATATTGTAGCCAATGAAATGTCTGTTCTTGAGAAGCATCAGCATTTTTGCCATGCTGTGGAAATACGGTCACTTTTCCAAAATTAGAGAGAAACAGGACTTTTTTTTTTTTTTTCCCCCAGCTGTAATATTTTCTGCCAAAAGTACTTTTGATAAAGGAAGGAAATTTAGGGAATTGATTAGTACAAATACAGTCTCAAAGAGGTGGTACTTTAACAGAAATTTCATCTAAAAATGTCAGGTTTGCCAAATATAGTTTAACTACAATATGACGCAGTATGGTAATACCTGTAATGCCAGGTCTTCAGCTTATAAAGGTCACATTTGCTAAACTTAGGGGCCATAGTAACCTTGCTGAGCTTTAAATGTAACAGAAAGAGGTTCTTCAAGAAATGGAGTAGGAGTTTCAATATGATCCCATGACAGTGCAAATCAATTAATTTCCTATTTTACCTCCTATTGTGCACTCCTGCCTTTTTCCTTGCTCCTGTGCCAGTGGTCACATGATTCTTAAATAAGTTAAACCTTAAAAAAAGCTAATCTGGATGAAAGAAAAAGAGTGGGTTGGTTTTGTTGTTTGTTTTATGGGTTTTCTTTTAAATATAGGAAAGGTAACACTAAAATGCCAGAGGTTTGGCAGAGTTAAACTGAAGTTATTAAATGTGTTCTGTCTCTACTCTGCAAGAAGAACAATCAATAAATAATCCTCTGCTACATTTCCAGATATTTCTATAGATACAATGTAAGATACATTAAGTCTCTTAAAAAAGGGTTTGAGTTGAGATTATATGAAAACAAAGATGTCTGTTTCCCAATGCATCCTATGCATTTTAGAGAAGCATAACGAGCATCAGCTGGAATATTAGGTGTACTATTTAATCACCTAATGCAAAAGATTGTTTTCTTTGATAAATTTCTAGAATTCAGTCTGGCTTCAATTTCTCACAGCTCTTTCAGAAGAAAGAAGGAGGCACTGGTGCTCAAAACCCAACGATATGAGTGCAAGTAGAAGCATGAGGAATTTTAACTACACTTAGAGAAAAAAATTGGGAGCGGTCGGTCAAGCATTTTGTTAATAATGCAGCAAGCCATGAGAACAACAGGATCACACAGCACAGGACACAGCTCTGAAGTGCAGGTTTCCCCCCTCAGACACTGCCACAGGAATGTAGGTAGTCCAGTCTGTGCACTGCAGTGTTTAACAGGAGAGTTACTCTATCCACACTGATGCTGCTGTTTCCAAGAACTACAGCCTCCACATCTTTGACTGTTGTTGCCCTTGAAAATTATCAGGAGCATTGGAGAGATAGCACAGGTACTAAATTTGGGTGCATTTCTGTGTCACAGAATAAACTGTGCTAACAGAGAAAAGAGATGTCCTATAGTAACTTTTTGTTCTAGACGTGTAAAGTGACCAGTGTTCTCTCTAAACTTAGAAGGACTAATGATCATCCTGGTAGTTAGTGGCTTTTCACTTCATATATTCTTCTCTCCTTTGAAATTTAGTTAATATCCTTTTCATATTTAGGCAACTTAGACCTAAAAGCACCTTATACACTCCTACTACAACCTAAAAGACAACCCCCTAAATTCACGTGACAGTTGTAAAAACAAAAGCCACCATCCTTTAGACAAAAGACCAGAGGAAAAGTGCCGTATTCTCCTAATCTGTGCTTAGTGATAGAGGCAAGAATTGAGATGCCACCATGTTGGAAAACATGTGAGCTAAAGGACAAGCAAGCAGAAATGATTCCTTTTGCTTATTTTACCATGGTTCCAAGCACTTCACTACTTGTTACTTGGGTAATGCATCTTCCCACTGGAAGTCTGAGTCTTACACTAATAATTAGCGCATGCCTGAGTAATTCTAGCTGGTTTCCTGCTCAGTTTTTTCAAAGCACATATATATATTGCACACATTAAGACCAGACAGGGTTATGTCTGTCAAAATCAGATTAAAAGTTTGCATAAAGGAATACATGTAGCCAAACCATAAATTATTCAGAATGAGTGGATGTTTCAACAGAATCAAGCTTTCTCCTTACCCCCAATCCTCTCTTTTTAATCTGTATTTTAGGAAGATAGAGCACAGTTTGCTTCACCTTTTTTTCCTGTTGTTGCCCCACTGCACACTTGCTTCCTCTTTGCTGTTTTCCTTATTTGGATGCATTCCTTCTTTTTTGCTTTAGTTTTGCTTATTCTGACCAGTCATTTCCATTACTGTTTTTAGCACCTTCAACAACCCTTGACTATTTCTTCAACAAGTTTTCAGAGCTAGGCCTAGAATAAACTGTGTATTCTTGTTCTAAGAAAACCGAGAAATTATAACACCCCCCCCCCCCCCCCCCACCCCACAAAACCAAAACAAGCCAACCAAAACAAAAACCCCAAATCTGGGATTTCACAGAGTTTGATGCAAAATGGGCAAAGACTTGCAGAGGATTGGTAGCCAAAAGCAACATATTATACCAGAGTTTTTAGCCTAAACTTTCACCACTGCTTAAAGCTGGTTCCATTGATAGAGACTTCCTCTATTTTTTCATTTGTTGTAAGTGCAGTGTCATTTTTTTCCACATACATGCAAAAACGTGAATAATTTGAAGTCAAATCATCTACCTCTAATCTGTCTTGACTCAGCTGAGGGTGGCAGTGTACACTAGTTTCTGTAGATTAATATAGAATGAGACTGCACAGTTTTCATGTCCATCTCATTGCTCTGTTATTGTTAACAAAAATATAGAACTTCAAGAACCAATTCTGTAAAAAAATCCAACATTTTGGATTAAAGATGTTTTTTTTAAAAAAAAAAAAGTCTTTACATCCAATACTGATTGCCATTTGTGATGTGAATGAAGCTTTTTCTGGCTTTCACTTTCACGTACCTCTGATGAAAGCAGTAGTACAATATTGACACCCCTATACCTAAATGTCAAAGCTTTGCCCTGTGGTTTTTGTAATATTTTGTTTAAATATCGAAGTGCCACAAAATTGAAATTTGGAAATGCTATGTTTAAGTTCTTTCCTTTTGCCTTCATATTGCTTATAGCACAGCCATAACTTTTGCTATCAAGTCATTTGCTCATTTTTGGTATAGAATAGAGAGCAAATATTGGTAATTCAGGTTCTCAAACTGGACCTAGATCTTGGGCAGGCTGTGTTGACTTTGAAGATACCCAAACTGGTTTAAAATGGACTACTTCGCACACTAGAACCTTAACTTACTATATATTCATATTATAATTTGTGCCGCAATGTACTTCAGATATGTTCCCGGTAATTTAGAGCCAAATTCCTAAGAGAAGAGGAGAATCTAGAGAGGCCAACAGGGACCCAGGCACCTGAACCCAAGAGGCTTTTGTTAACTCTGAATCCTTGAAATTGGCCCTGCCAGCTTTGTTCCCTTTCTGCCCGTGCCCGTGAGGCACTTGCTGCATCTGGGCCCCCACTCACATCCAGTCTGTTCCCTCAAGGCAGGGATGAGGTTCCCAAGCCCTCAAGCAGGATGTCATTTCAGATACGACTCTTTCCAGTGCTATGGTGACCAGAGAAGGCAGTTCCTTTGCTCTCTGTGTTGATTACTACACTCCCCTCCCGAGGCTGTGAGCTGCCCAGAACAGGCATTTGCAAGGCAGTCTGATGGCTGCTGAATCCCCTCCGCTGGGGATGAACAGAGCAATGTAGCCTTCCTTTTAACAGCAGTTCATTCCACTGGATGTTACGATGATATAGCAGTTTAAGGAATGTGTAATTTATCTGTTCAAATTCACCAGACTTTTAAACAAATACCTTGCCTACCCTGCTCTCTCAGACCCAGTGTACAGTTGATCACTCTTGGGATGGTTCTGTTCAAAAGTGACCCTCTCAGCAGGGTGCACGTCCAATTCTAGTGCCTTTCCCAATTCAAACCCCACATCGAAGTGTAGCTCCTCTTAGTCCATTTCTTTTGACAGAGAGAAAACTAAAACAAAGCATGGAAAGAAAAGCAAAGTATGCAAAGTAACACATACATATCCCTCTTGACATTCCATCACACGTGTGCAGTTTTCACTTTGTGGTTTTTATCAAGTTCCTTAAGGCAGAAGCTTTCACAAGCTGGGAACTCCGAATCAGTGAGTTTCAAACATGTGACAAGTTCCTGCTCTTGCAGAAGGAAGAATTGCTTGCTTTAAAAAAATACAACCTTGTGGACAAAAGCCTGTTTCCACATGACGTTGGGTTCTGAGCGAGACAGAACTGTTTCAGGAGTACGTATCTGTCCAGACCCAAATTCCTCCTCCCTCTCTCTCTCCTTCTCTGTTCAGAAGGGAGCATTGCATATAAGGCACAATGCAAAGTATGTGTCAGTCTTCAGCTGTCCTGGGAGACTTCACAGGATATCACGCCTCAGCGAACCATCAGCTGGAGCACTTCTGAGCCTGGACAGCCTTTCTTTTGCACCCCAGTTGGAAGGCAGAGCATCTTGCCAAGTCCTCACCCTCCTTAGCCCATGCCGGGTGATTCCACAGTGAGCCAGCAATTACTCAGACTGGCGTGTGGTCAGGTCATGTGTCAGATAAATTTATCTCATTTACAAGCAGAAGATTCTTCAATGAATAATTCAGAAAGAAATAATCACCTTCACGGCGCATTTTCCTAACCCCAGGCTCTGTCTCTAACGAGCACCCGCTGAACCCAGTGAGACATGTTGACTGCAGAATGAACAATCTCAAGATCAGGGTGTACCTTGTGCAGGCAGACATCACCCCGTGATCTGTCTTGCTTCTAAAGGCAAACAGCAACTTGTTGGCCCAACCCCCAGTGAAATCAGATGAGGTTTTTCTGTCAGCTTAAAATGGGGCTGGACTGAATCTAATAAACTGAACGCAAAGAGTCCATCATCCACAGGCCCTCATCATCATGAGGAAAACTACCAGCTTTTTAGAAGCTGCTTGTTATTTTCTTTTCACCAGCCTCAGGGCACAGTGGTTGGAATAAAGCTTATAAAAATAGCTACACTATGATATTGCCCAGCTGATCTAAAGCTAAGGAAGGTAAAGTTTATGTCAGCAATGTTTCCTTCATCCTTCCTTTTTTAAATGAGATTTGCCATACTTCGTAAACCCATGGCTAAGTCTGTTTTCTCCTAATTTGTGCATGAATCGCAATTATAAAACTGTTAAGATGGTCCAGAGAACTTCTTCCTTCAGCTGTATAATACCCTGTGGGTTACCTTGCTTTATGCAAATGAAACAGATGAAATTTTGGTAGTTAGATCCCACAGAATAAAGATAATTTGTGTTAAATAGCACTTCTGATGAAAGTGTTAGAATATAAGCTTTTTCCCCCCAGTCTGTTTTTTTCATGCTGAGAATGGCTAGCAAATACAGTTTAAATGTAACATCCAGCCCAAATCCTCCTGTATCTAAAGGAGGACAGGTAGGACCAAACACTAGTCCTTTTTTTTCTTAATTACATGAGTCAGTCCAACAGTACTATAATTCCTCCCGAACTGTGCCTGAAGAACAGCAATTTCAAACACAGGAGGAATGCGGGAATAACCTCTAAACTTTGCACACTGAATTATATAAAAGACAAAATAGACCTATAGATTTTGGCTTTATGGTAAGAGGCATAACAGAGAATTGGTTTTCTGTATAACTCTAAGCTGTTTAACTGGCCATTTTCAGACTTGATATCTGGCTCATTTCAATTTCCAGTGTTCACCATAAGAATCCCTGTATGAAATTGGGCTCACAGCACAGTGGCACCTGAACTGAACAAAACTTTCAGACATCTCACACGACAACCCTGCCACTGCTCTGATTCACCTCTGAAATGGAGTGCCCCCCAGTCAACTTGAGCTATTCCCCAAGAACCTCAAGAGATGAGCATAGTCCATACATGAAAAGTATTGTGACTATTAAACACTTTGCCTGCTTCATCATTACACAGAACACAATGCTTACTTAGCTTTTGATTAACACTCCCATTAGCGTAAATTAATATTAAGAAGTAGCAATTATACTCAACATTGAGAAAACGTTGATGAAATTGGTCCCCTTATCTGGATATGACAACAATACTGATACTCACAGACCTAAAGCTTCATGTTGAAAATCCAGTGGGAACTGGCATTAAAAGCTGGAAACATGCTCTGGGTCCAGGTTTCACAGATTGACTTTATCAAGTCAGTAAAAGTCTCCGTGCCTGAACATTTATTCTTGCACATGTATGTAAATCTAGTTCTCAGCTTTGCAGTTTTAGTCCACTTTGGAATTACCGAGCATGATGACGTTTCATTGCCAGTAGAATTTTACAGAGCCACTGTTGTTAGGTTGTTAGGATACAGCTTTGTTCACCACAGTTAACCATACCGCCACAATTCATCATGCACCCACCAGACCATAAATCTGCTAATTAAAGAGAGACACATCTTCAGCTACAGTATTTGTACAACAGCCTGCCTCCCAGGCACAGATTCAGTGATATTTCTTTCACTATACTGTGTCAGCTTGATGTTACCCCTGGTCACAGCTAATTAGGACTGAGTGAGCTATGCTATTGTAGCTCTAAAATGCTGATGTTATAAGCAGCTCATACGCAGAAGAGGAGGGTGGGAGTCACAGAACTCTCCAGAGCAGCCTCTCTGCTTCCTTGGCCACAGTCACTGCTTGCTGCATCCTCCTTGAAGCTGTCCACAAGGAAAGACTAAGCACAATTTGGACCAACCTCAGCTGCTTTCAACTCCAAAGCTCATAGCCAGCTGCTGCAAAGAGCAGCCAGTGTGCAGTGATCCGATTTGGAAACCTGATAGAAGAGAACTTCCCCACACCTGAACGCTTACAGAAGGGACCATTTGACTGGGGCACCGTTAAGCCATATGCCATTACCAATGCTGAAAGCCCGAGGAGGACTGCCAGCTTCGACCATAAAAGTTCCTTGCTTTTCTGTAATCATATCAGTGCTAATAAGGGCCCTTTAATGGGAACAGTTATAATCTTTGTCTGACCCATCCTCTTTTCTCCTTAGCCATTACCACATAAAGATCCTTACTTCTGCACAGGGAATTTATATTCCAACCATGTCAATTCCTCTAGCAGTGTATTGTCTGATCCTTTATTAAAGAGGAGATTGAAGATCTGTTAAAATCAAGGAAGAGATCCCATGGATGTCAATGGTCTTTGGATTAGGGCCCCATGAAAACTTTTTCCTGCGGACAAAGAACAGTAAATTTCCACAGACCAAGAATTATCGAGGTAAGCTGTTAATACCAACAAATCAAACATTTGCAGTATCCTCCCTTCCCATCTTCTCAGGTGTTTTCACATTAGCTTGTCTCTTGTGGCAGTGATGAACTGTGGCACTGAGGACACGTGCACATTGTCCAGAACTGAAGGAGACACAGTGGACCCCTTAAAAAGTGTCCCTTTCCTCCAAAGCAGATAAGCAGTGCCACAGTGAAGATAAACAGGGTAGTTAAATAGTGCGTGAAGGCACACAGCACCTTCTCCTGCAGCACTGTATCCTCTACCAAAAAAAACATCCCTGGCAGAACTGGGATCCACGCCTGACAGAACCACACAGTCCAAGCACCACTTTTACTCTGGTTTCTCATCTGTCCTGGGGAGCTGTGGGGGTGATTCCGCCCTCTTATTTAGCAAGGAAAAATATATTTTTTTTTAGCATTTGAAAACTTTCAAATTAAAAGGCACTTTAAAATTATCAGATATTTGCACTGTAAGTGTGAGGCCATCTTGTAGCTCCCACCTTGAATTCATTGTGGTATTTCCCCAAGGATGTTGTGCTACTCAGTTTCTTTCCCAACCAGCAACTTCACAAATTGACAAACTATAAGAAAGGCTACTGCTACAGAATGAAGAATCAATAGCTGTCTACTTGGATAGCCTCAAAAACTGTTTAACTTTTAATTGAACACTGGAAAAGAAAATGCAAAGCGCAAGAGCTCAAACCAGCATGAAGCCTGCATAATTATCTTTCTCCTTGCAGTTCCTCATGCAGACTGGAGACTAATTAAACACACATGCAGGCTAGAAAATGATTTGCACAGATATATCTTTTGCCAGTTTGCAAGGGGACGTAACCAGGAGGAAAGCAGTGGCGAGGAACAGGAGCCACTGCCAGCTGTCTGGTACTATTATTTTCACTGGTACCTTTGCTTTTGACTTCAACCATCTAGGGCAAAGACAAATTAGATCTTGCATCTGCTTTGCAATGAGATGAACAAAGTTTAAGGCAGCGGTGAAGTCAAGCTTCAGGAATAATATAAACATATATACAGGAGTTTTAAAGCATTTTGGGGCTGACTTCATGTACTGTACAGATATATTCTTCCTTATAAAGCTACCAACCCTAACATGAGCCATCATAACACAGGAACAAACTAAAATAAGCATTTTTTCCCTTCTGTTGCAGAAAGGTGAAAACAAGTAAAGCTTTTGATCTTAAAATCCCTTCTTTACTAGTTATTCTATTAACAACAAGGCCCAAAACATCCATAAAAAACATATCTACTAAAGTATTTTGCCAACATACATCCTCTACCTACCTTTTCTCCCCCCTTTCCAAGAGAAAAAACATTTCAGCCTGCTCACTATGACGTTAAATCGTGTCTTTTTGACATCCAAAGTGAAAGCAGCAGCCCAGGCTGGCTCTCAGCTGGCAGGATTGAATTAGAGCCCAGCAGCCATTGCCCTAATAGGAGGCAATATTATTAACTTTAATTCATTCACATCAGCATTGATCAGAAGCATTTACTGAGTATCAGGAAGGCACTGAGGTGTCAGTTCATGGTGCCCAAGGCCAGTGGAATTACCACAGAAACCAAGGATGCTGTGATCAGTCCAAACACCCGCGTGTAATTATAATGGAAAATTCTGATCTTCTGTGGTTCTCGTCCTGCACGCACCATCTGAAGACTCACACGTTCAAAGGGCTGTGGTTTCTGTGAGTCTGCACTCACCCCAAAAATTGTCAACTACTTCATGAACTGTAGCTGGCAAGTACATTTTTAAGGTGATGACGACAATTTTCAAATGATATTTTCCACTGGTGAAGCACTGTAGGGCAAGAGAAAGGAGACAGCACTGCTCATAAATGGTGCTGCTCCAGGCTGTGCATATTAAAATGAAACTATAAGTTCTGACAGTGTGTGGCTCTGGCAAAATAGTTCAATGCCACTTTAGGACCCCAAGAGCTCTGGTGGAGCTAGACTGAAAGTCTCTGGATGTGTCAGTCTCTCTAAAAAAAGCATTAGTTTTAGGTATCCAAAAGCCTGGAATCCCGTAGGCAGAGGGATGCCTTCCTGAAGATGTGTTTGCTGTGAGAGGGGCCGTGGTAGACTTTGGGATGGGAGAAACTCAGGAGATGAATGATCCCTTCTCACCTTTACTAACAACTGCACTCCATCATCATTTTAAAACCACCCACGTAAATAAATGTGTCACTGAATTGTGTCTCCAGTTCTCCTCCATTTCTCTTCTCCTGCCAGACATCCCTTTTCTCCTTCTATGCCTGGGGAAGCCCAGGAAGGGTTGGAGGGATGCACCATAGGCAGGCAACTGGTTTCCTTTGCTCTTACCCAAACGCTGTCTGAATGAAGTCCCTTTCATTAGCATCACTGCCCCGCAGCCCAGCGGGAACTCTCCGTCCCCAAACTCCCTCCATCCCCTTCCCAAAACGCCAAGAGCAGGAGGGCGCCGCGGGGACACGAAGGCTGGTTGCTCACGTGGCAAACACCACGCTCAGATTCAGCTCGGTGAACACCGGCTGGGCCACACGGGAGCTGCCCGCGGCCACTTCATGCCGTGAAATATTCCGCAGTTGTCGGAGAGCACTTCTAATGTCAGGTGTCCCCGTGCTGAGCTGTCCCCCGCTCCGAGCTCAGCACCTGCAGGATGCGGAGCTCCTGCGAGCGCAGCCGGGGCTGCCGCCGGTCGCCGTAGCACGGCCAATGCTGCCACCCTAACGCAAAGCAGAGAATAATCCCCAGCAGGCAGGAGGGGAGAGCTCTGTCCCTGCCCCTGTCCCCGTCCCTGTTCCTGCCCCTGTCCCTGTCCCTGCCCCTGTCCCTGTCGCACGGCCCTGCGGTGGGCACTGGAGCCCCCCAGGGAACCGAGCCGGGGCAGGGTCCTGGGGGGTGTTCTGTCCACTCGTATTCAGGTATTTAACAGCAGGCGGGATCAGCCTCCTGCAAGGCACGGGAGTTCACTGAGAGGTATCCCAGGCTGGTAAAAAAGGATGCACAGCGGCAAAGGTACAGCCCTCGCTGGTGGGGAGCAGGGAGAAGGGAGGCCACTCGCCCTTCTCAGCCCCTGAGGGGTCAAACAAACAATTAATAACTTCTCCTATGCCCCTTCTCACAATCATGTGATGTGGAAAATTATTACAGAGAAACCTTCAAAGCGTATCCAGCAGAGCATTAAACTGATGGGAAAAGACTTAACAGCGCCTTCTTTATCCATCGTAAGGCATTGGGCGACATGAATGGTTTTTTCTAAAAAGCCTAGAAATATGCGAAATGGCTAAAACAATCCTTTCTGGTAGCGTTCGTCTGATTGCTGCCCGCAGCAGCGGGCAGGCACATGGCAATGCTGACACCTACTGTCGCAGCCGCGCAGCTCCCCGCAGTCCCCTGCGCACCCATCGATAACCGACGGGAGCAGGACCCGCGCCGCGGTGTCCCGGCCCCGCAGAATGAACCATCTGACGTGCGAGTGTTTATGGAAGGGGGTAATGCCCCGCTGTCCGTTGTGTTCCCGGGCTGGGGCACCTTCAGAGCACGCATCCTCAGTGCAGTTACACATTAATTGCCTCCCCCTTCTGTATTTATTTTCTCTATTACATTGTCCCTTTCATCCAATTAGTACTAAAATCTTCCTTCTTTCCCCCCCCCCCAGTGCAGATAGAAAATGCGGTTTATTTCCTGTGGCAAGAAAGAATAAACAGCCAGGAAAAGCCCTGCAGATTAAAAACAAAGCCTATAATGGTGTTTGTGCCTCTGCTGCGGTGCTTGAACGCTGCGTCTCTAATCGCTCAAGTGACATCCAGGAGCCCCCGGTGTTGTACCTTCCAGGAACCACCGACGGGGGGAGGAATAAACCGTGGAGCTGCAAACCGAGTGCAGTGCTGAGAGGCACTGGCAATTAATAGAAGCAGAGAAATCGTGTATGGCTGTGCATCCCTGAGGGAGAACGAGCAGCATCCACCGCTGCCACATGCAGCAAAGCGGGCTAAGTGCCTTTCAGCCTTGCCTGAGAAAGTTGTAAAAGTTTATTACAAGAGGAGTTATTCCTACTTATATCTTTAGAGAGTGCCTTTAGTGGAGCAGTCCTAACGATAAGCAATTAATGTACTTATTAAGCTGTATTACAACTGTTTCTGCCAGCGTGTCTTCAATAAGCTATGCACAGCAAGCAGCTATTGTTGCAAAGTAAGGCAGACTTTGGAAAAGATCCTGCTATTTCTGACATATCTCATCCAAAGTCACTTGAAAATAAAAGAAGCTTGAGGTTTGTCTTTCCTCTCTCATCCTTATCTACATTCTGAGCCGGTGTGCACGAGGCCCAGCTGTGGTGCATTGGCACGAAACTCTGTAAGAGCAATGCCTGATGAGCATTTTAACTATAATACAAAGTGTATTTAAGCAGAGGTGATGGTTCTGGAGAGGGGAGCAGTAACTGGGCTGGCTAGGAATTATATGGTGGAAGACTTTGTTGAGGGAAACTCTTCAGAGAGGTTGGTAATGGGGGGACTCTGGTATGCTGTTGCTCAGTGTGGGCTCAGATCTCTTCCCTGCTTCCTCTGGTGTTGGCTAATCTAGGGGAGCAATGTTCCTTTTCTCCTGCTTTGACAATATTGTGTTCCCTTGAATCAGAAAGGGAGGAACCTCAAAAAAGCAAGAGAGAAAAATGGTATCTCTCTAAGCTATTTTCTATCCTAGTGTTTATGTTGCTACACCATCTGCCTCTTGCAATGTGTTTGCTGTACACACGTACCATAAAGAGCTGTTTGTTTGGTGGACGGGTGCAGGAAGACGAGTGAGGTCGTGGGGCTGCCACTATCCCAGCTGTCTCTTTGTGGTTAGTTCTGATTGTCTCCTTGCAGGAACTCACATGTTCCTCCTGCACAGGAGGGTCGTGCCTTCTCTGTTGGTGCTTGTTTTTATGAGGAAAACATTGGTAGACCCTCAGGAGGGAGGAGAACTTCGTGCTGTGGGTACTGAGCACTGAAAGAACTCCGGTGTAGGTGGGAGGCAGGAGGGGCAGAAAGAACTGCATGAGCCAGCGAGGTGGGGGACAGGGGTCTGACAGACCCCCCTGCCACCACTTAGCAGTGGGGACCTGAGCTAATACCTTGTTATCAAAGAAGCACTTTGGGCATAGAAGGGGTCTGGGTAGTTTCCAGGAAGCTCTGGCCCTTTCCCCACGGCACGGGAGGTCCCACCTGCAACCCCTGAGTTGGGGAGACTATGGCCCATGTGGAAAAGCTGTTTGGAGGGAGATGCAGTCCTTTCGAACACAATAACAATGTAAAACCCATCTGCTCTGAAAGGAAAGAAGAAAGTGGTGGGTTCACTGCTCTTGTGCCCTGGCTCAGAGCGTTCAGCCCTATCCCTGTGCCAGGGCACTCAAACCAGCAGTGCATCAGCTGAGCAGAGACCAGGGCTGGCTCTTCTATGTTGGGTACCCCCTTGGGCTTTGGGGGTGCCCACAACTGGCACGTTCCAGCCTAAGGAGAGTGGGGAGGAAGTATTTGGGAGCAATGATATAATCCTGCTCTCTCTTTCCCAGTGTATGAGGTAATGAACATCTTTAGTGCTTAAAGGTGCTGTGAGAAGCTGCAGGGCATGTGTGAATGCCAACATTTTATGGAAGGGGTGGTTTTATTGCCAGCGGACTTTAAAAAAAAAATCCCTGCAGTTTATATTAATAAGACTGGCTGTTATTGCATGTCAAGAGTTATTGTGATTTATAAAGTACTTCTTACTTGGCGTGTGATGAAACCCCTTGGCTCAGTCCCAGTTGCTAACAGGAGATGATAGTGGCTTTATCTGCAATAGCCAGCTTGACCTGGAACCTTCTATTGTTTTTAATGATATTTTAGTGCTGCCTCTTACTTTCACCTAAGCTTAGGGCGGTGTCAACTTTTGAGAATGTGGAAGAAAAAATTAAAAAGAGGGACAGCTGCAGTGCTTGGTGTTAATGTCCCAAACATTTGCAACACGAGTGCAGGGCCTCATTGTGCAATGCTGCAGAGCTGGGCTTTTAATAACATGCTCTGCCTGCTGTTCCCAAGCCTCTCATCCAGGGCTATTATTCTGTTGTGAATTTGACACATTTTAGAGATGACAAAAACATGACAGAGGGGAAAAGGGGTGGAGATGAGTGTAAATAGATGGGTGGGTCCAGAACTACAAAACTGCTCCCAGGTGTGCTTCTTGGGGAAAAAAATTTCCATATTTAATGCAGGAAGTATATAGCTGTAAGTGGAAAAGAGCCTGTTTCAGAAGGGCTCTCTTTGGGACCATGCTGGATTATTCTCTGCCCCAAAAGCATGTGCATATATATATATTTATTTTTTTTAATAAGCAGCAAGGCTGCCATGCACAGGGCTCCCTTTGCTACTGCTCTGTCGAGCTGTTCTTTAGAGCATTAGGTGAGCAGTGGGTGCAGGTTGGTAACTGGGCACTGCCAACCCTTCCAAGGCAGGTCCAGCTCCTGCCACGATAACACAGCCCGGTGTAAAACTTCTGGTCTGTGCATCATCTTTGCAACCTGAGCTGTTCATTTGTACTCCTCTGGCATCCCTGGGGTTAGTTAGAGCAGGTGGGAATTCCTGGAGAGGCAAAGAGCTGGGTGAACTCCCTGGGTGGGGAAAGGTGTCAGAAATGAGCAAAGCCCAGCACACACTAACACTGCTCTGGCTCCATCTGTCTGTAGGGAAACTATCAATTAAAAACAATCACAAGCAATTAATGTATCCTGCTGAGCTAAATGCAACAAAGCTGTTGCATTTCCCTGGGAATTTTCCTGCAGGGCTGTATTTGTTGGCTGTGAGTGCTGCATGTGGATGAAGGGCTCCAGGTACTGGGGAATCCCTGCCCTTGCCTGTCCCAAGTCCACTGGGGCAGCTTCTGAGCTGGCTGCTGGAAACAAGCACAATAGCACTCTTTTCCAGGGGTAAGGAAAAGTGCTTCCAATGTAGGGGGCTGAAAAAGCTCAGAAATACTCAGAAATGTGGTCATTTTTGGCAGTGAAAATGGGTGATGTCACGTGATCTGGTTTGGATCTCTTGTCCCCAAGCAGCGCTGGTCCCATCTTGACCCACTTGGTGTGGAAAAAGCTCCTATCGAGCTCTTGCTGAATTTTCACACCTACAAAAACCCCCTGAGTTGTTTCACTGTCAGCTGGGACTTGTGGTAGGGCTGGAAAAACCTGGCTGAAAGGAGTTCTGCTATATGTGTTGCCGTTGTGCTTGGCAATCCAGTCTCTTAGGTTGTGCTTAATTTGTCACTAAATGCAAGACCAGTTCCAAGGCAGAAATATTATGTAAAAGAGAAATAAAGACAAAACACCCTTAACTTTAGGAGGTGAATGCCATCCTCCTTTGAGGATGTGAAAGCACATCAGGAAAATGGCAAGGAATAACCTTGTATAGAATCACTGGAGCTGCCACCGGAGCTGAGGACAAGAGATGGCACAATTACCTTAGAGAGTGGCAAACATTTTACAGAGAGCCTCCCTCTGAAATGCAGGTGGAGAATGACCACAGATGCTTCCAGGAGACTTAATTGTCCTTGCCAGCAAGGCTCATTATCCATACATAAACATATGTGCTGCTTCTTAACGGCAAAGTGTAAGTTTTTTTTTGAGAGAGTATTTTAAATCTGAACTACTCGAGTGTCAAATTAGTTGAGTCTGGCTTCGTTTTAATTACACCAGGCATTGGGTGGGTGCTGGGGGTTGAGGGATGATGTGCTGCTTCTGTGGGCAAAGCCAAGTGACTGCCTCTAGGAGGTGGCTCTGTCCCTCAGCGCGGCCCCAGGAGCGGTGCTGGAGGTCAGCAGTGAGTCCCGGTGCCTCTCTCGGGGGGTTCTGCTCTGGGCCCCAAGCAGGGCTCCCTTCTTAAGGGATTGCTGCCTCTTGCTGATTGAAAAGTGAGGGCTGGACCTTGGCTGTGTTGCCCTGCACCACCTGCAGTGGGAAACACAGCCAGGTTAGACTAAGAACACTTTTTTTTTTTCGTTTTACTCCTCATTCTGCATTTGTGGGAGGCACTGGAGAGCTGAACCCTGCAGAGGCAGGCCATTTCCTGCAGGTATTTAACAAGGTGTGGCAGGACAAGGAGGAGAGGGCAGCACCTCTGGAGGCAGAATGAGCAAGGAAGGGGTTCTCTCCTCAGGCACCTTTATAACAACCTTGCTGGTGATGCAGACGAGGCCCAGGTACTTCAAAGGGTGATAATGTTGGGAGTGGGCTCAGAAAGAGCTGCCTTTGAAGTGTGACCAAAGAACAGCAGGCTGGGCATGGGATGAGGGGGGTGAGTGTCCTGACAGGTGGAACAGGTTGGGTGAAAGGAGGGACAGGATTATTTTCTTTCTGAGCTATTGTATCAATGCTAACCAAGAGCCCTGTTCACAAATCTTCAGCTTGGCCAGGTTTTTCAAATAATAAATGGTGGTAGTAATCGAACTGCTGGTTAGTCTAGTGGGTGACACAGCTGCCAGATGGTGCTGGGTGAGCAGGATTGTCATCAGCTGGTGTTCACTCCTGTGTTCCAGGGCAGGAGTGAACAAAACCCATTCCAACAAGTGGGTTTGGCTGGGGCACAGGACCCTGAGCTTTCAGAGCTCAACAATCCTGCACTTCAGAGGAAGTTAGATAAAATCACTGGTTATTTTTATATACCCCAGTATTTGGTGAAGAACCCTGAGGGTCCCACCACTGCAGCTCAGCAGCACGAAGGGACCCTGCTGACCCCACCTCTGCTGTCTCCCACAGCCTGAGCATGGGATTTCTAAAGCATAGTCTGAGTTTTATTTTTGTTTCCTAGCACTGAAAAAGATGCCTGGGACAGCACAGATGCCTGTCAGTGCGAGTTGCCTCCTTGCATGGGTTTCTCCCATGAGCAGGATGACAGACTCTACAAGCATTATTGTTGGGGTGTCTTACTGCTTGAAATAGCCAACTCATTACATTTGAATGTGGATTTTTGGGGATGCTGAAAGCCTTTTAAAATTCCATCTGTCCTTGTACTGTTAATGTAGCAGGAAAAGCTCTGAGAGTGCAGGAGTGGAAACTCAATGCCTGCAGCAAGTCTCTCATGCCATTTGTGAATAAAGGTTAATAATGTTTGAAACTCTTAACTCAGAGTTCAGTCTACCATCCTTAGGCAAAAAACCCCCCAAACCCATCCTTTGAGTATTATTTTAGGCTTTCCTTTGTCAGTGCAAGGCCATGAACTGAGGCTGCACCTCCTGAGTGGCTCTTCCAAAGTCTCAAAGCGCTTGGTACTCCTTGTACCAAAATTAGGAGAGGGAATCAGTGATGGACATTCCTTGTAAATCAGTACCAAGGTGTGGAATCCTGTCTGCTTGTACTTAAAACATCACATTAGCAGAGCTGCTGAGTGGTTCAGGCTATAGCCAGTGTCAGACTCTGCACTGAAGGAAAACAAGTAGCAGGTTTTGTCCCATCCCCTGTCAAGACCAGCAAATCAATGGAGACAATCCAGCTCAGGTGTTGAAAAACCAACCAACAAAGCTGAATTATCACTGAGCGAGCAGTAAGAGACAAAAGAAGCCATGACAGTCCATCGCAATCCCCCCCTCTCTTCTTGCTGGTGTCACAGTGTTCAGGGCTCTCATTCTTGCTGCTTCCTGCTGAAGGTGCTCAGCTTCCACATTTTTTTTTCTACCTGTGTACAACTAGGAGCTTTTACTCACAGGAAAGGAGATTTCTAACTCCAGTGGGACATCTGGAAAACAAGGTGCTGTCCCAAGGCAGAGGCTGAAGTCCCAAACACAGGCAGTGATAATATATTGGATGAACTGGGGACAAAACAATCACAAGAACACCCACTACATTTTTGTCTCCCTCCCAAAACCCAGCACAGATGCATAAGAGTCCTCCAGTGAATACAGTGTGAATAGCAAGGATATCTGGGCCCTGCTGACTACCCCTGCTTTGGTGGAGTGGTGACTGCAGCCTCACAGCACAGCTGTAGCTTAAAAGCATCTGGGGGTACAAGAGGGGATGGGGGTTTAGGGGAGCCCCTGAGGCTGAGGGGTGCTGCTGATGTCTTGCTCTCATTTGGATTCCAAAACCCCCAATAGTTTGCTTTTGCCATCTATTCAAACATTGCTAGAAAAATCTTGCAGAAACTAAGTCAGAGGTTTTAAAGAACAGCCCCCCAAACTGTTTTTTTTTTTTCATTGAGCTGTTGTTCGTTTTCCCTCTGGAATTTTGAGCTTGCTGTGTCACTGAACCAGGGTTTTCCATAAACATGCCTCTGGAAAGCTCTGAAATCACTTGGGGTACTGACAAAATGTCTGGTGTTGGAGGGGCCTTGGGATTTGGCTGCACCTGAAGGCAGTTGCATTCACAGCTTTCAATTACCATCAGCTACAACCTGGGGACTAGGGCTTGTTAAGAGAAGGGTGGGTTTGGTTTAAGGGCCCCCCTGCATCCCATTTTGGAGTGCCCTGAGTGAAGGAGACAGAGGTCTGAGCTCTTGGCCATGCATGGCTGTGAAGCTGCTTGGTGAGTCCTGTTGCATTTATCTTTTGGGGAATTTTGGAGGTGTGTTTTCCAGCTGGTCCTCTGGGATGGTGTTCCAGGCCTGGCCCTGGGTGTAGCTGAGCAGAGCATGTGGGGTCTGTCTCTTACACTGTGGCCTGACTCCCATCTTGGTCCTCTCGGAGTGAACAGCGTGTAAATAAGGACAATAATATTTCTTGTTTGTGATAGTTTGGCTTTTTCTCTTCCCTTTTTCCTTCTAAAGAGATAACACCATGATTATGGTTCTCTGAGCTTGCCCCACGTGCTCAGTTTTCTCAGCAGAATACTCACAGAGCCCAATCTCAGCCTCGTCCTAGTCCTGGCAGGAAAACCACCCATGTGTTAATAAGGTCATCAACCTTCTCCAGCTCTCTGCTGGGGTGATTACCCTGCTGAGGAGTTCACTTGGAGCCTCTGAAATGGCTGGAGTCTCCCACTGTGCGTAGATCAAAGAGAGCAGCTCTCTGATAAAGGTAGGAGCTATCAGGATGTCAACAAATAAATTGGATTTCTGGCCAAACTGTCAGATCTTGTGTCAGAACGCAGAGTGGGGGGACAGCCAGGCACTACTATTATTATGGAAAATACGGTATCTGAGATTGTATCCCCCTGACCCTGTTCTCTCAGGTGCTGTGCACGCCAGAAAAGTATCTACTTTGAGGCTCTTTCTGCCTAAGAAAGGTTACCTGGGGAGGAAGGGAATTGCTCTGGGTTATGTGACACCTCCAGGCAGAGCCGAGGCTGGACATGGGCTTTGCTGGGTGTTGTCCGAGCGCCAGAGAAGCTGTGGCTGCTCCATCCCTGCGAGTGTGCAAGGCCAGGTTGGATGGGGCCTGGAGCAACCTGGGCTGGTGGAAGGTGTCCCTGCCCATGGCAGGGGATGGAACAAGATAGTCTTTAAGGTCCCTTCCAACCCAAACCATTCTGGATTCTCTGCCATCCCCTGAAAATAACCAAACTCTGTAGTGTTTGTGCAGGTGGGATGGGCTGGCTCTGACATTTGGGCTCCTCCTGCCGAACTCATCCTGCTGCTGCTCCTGCTCCCCTCCTGCACACCCTCGTGGGGAGCTGCAGCCTCCTCCAGGCGTGCTGCCCAAAAGGGCTTTGCCGATGTCGTGCCCACAAATCGCTGCCACGGAGGGGCTTTTGTTTTCCCTTAGCTGAATTATTGTGGGAATTTAAATTTAGCGAGCGAAGAACCTCAAAAGTAGCGGCTTCCGTGCTCGGGGGGGAGCGATTGCTGCTTTTCAGGTTTTCCTGAAAAGTGCCTGTTGCAGGAGGAAAGCCCCTGGAGCCAAGGCCAGCAGCTGGCAGTGCCTTCGCCTGCTTGGCTCTGCTCTGCCATCCTTGGAGCGCCCAGGTGCTCTTTCAGGGCACACCAACAAGCTTTCTGTTGCCACCAAACCTGCTAGGAAAGGCTGCTCTGCGTGGGCAAGTATTTTATTTTATTGCCTTTTTTTGGTTTCTCACCCCAGCCAGAGCCTTGGCACAACTTCTGCCTCTCCTACGTTGCCATCTGACAGCAGCACGTGCCTCGTGCAGTGGTCGGCACCTGTGGAAGGGCAACTCGGGCATGGCTTTTAGGGAGGGATGCTGAAGCCTCTGCCCTGCCTTGGGGATGTGGCAGCCCTGGCTTTGTGTGTGATATCCCTCCTGGGCCCAATGGGGAGCTCCTCTCAGCAGAGGAGAGTGCATGAAAACCGAAATTCAGCCTTCTGCAAGCTTGCTTTCAGTGGATTTCAGAGGGGTATTGGTGTCCTTTTACCCTTTATTTTTGAGACCAGGCAGAGCTTCCTCCTTATTTGTCATTGCAAGTGTGTAACGTCCAGCTCCTTCCTTCCTCCCTTAAAGAAGTTGCTTTAAAAATCATCACTAATTTTTTTTTTTTTTTTTTTTTTTTGAACTGAAGGAGGCTCTTCTGTCACCGAAACACACTCGGTGGTTACTGTCTGTGTGTGCACTTCTGAATTTGCTCAGCGGGCTGTGATAATCCTCTAATCTGCCTGTGAGCCAGCCTGGCCTCCCTGCCTCTCTCCTGTGGGCAGCTTGTGGCAGCCTGAAGTTTAAATGGCTGGGGGCACTCAGGGACGGGCCATTACCACGTTTAAATGTTTCTCCTACATGCTAAGAAGGGCCTCAGCAGGGGAAAGAGAAAGATTCATACGGTTAATTAACTGACCAAGATAATTAGTACATGCCCAGCTTTGGGCCTGCAGGGAGGGTGCTGGAGTCAGTGGGTCCAGCTGTTATTTAACAGTGCAAAAGCTTTGCTCATTGATGAGGTTAGAAGTGTAGTGGGCCAGTGTCTCTTACAGCTGAAATATTTGGGAAAAAGCCATCCCAACTCTGCTGGAGCATCAGGATTTAGGAAATTTTCTACTCCTGGCCAGATGAGGCTGCCTGAGTGGGGCAGAGCTTGTTCCTGCTTGACCCTGCCTGCCTGGGGCGGTGGATGGGGATGCTGAGCTGCTCCAGGTGCCTTCAGGGAAAGTGCTTTTGGCTTGGGATCTGCCAAGCCTTCCCTGTTGGGTAGGCTGGAGGTGACAAACAAGCGGGTTTGTTCCACGCCGAACATGCCCACGTCTTGTCGCACAAATGTGCCGCACGGATGAAAACAAAAAACAAGCTACAGATGGACACTGGCAACCTGTTGCTAAGCACAAGCCTCTAAATTCAAAATAAACATAATGCGGCAGAGCGAGCACCCTCCCCATGGGATCCACGGATTTCCATTGCGGATATTGCAATGTCCCGATCATCTTTGCAATGGGGACTTGAGTTCAATTCAGATTTTGTCACCCTGAATGGGTCAGAAATTCTTGTATTGATTATTGATGCTGTAGGGGAGTGTCTGGGTGCCAGTGAGGTATAAGAGTCCTAGGAATTGCTTCAGGCTTGGCCAGAAGGGGCTCCTGAAGATGCCTGGGTCTGTCCTGAGACTTGCAGATGCTGCTTACATCATTCAGGAGAAGTTTCTGTAGTCTTCGTAAACACTGGTAACAAAGACACCACAACTTCCAGGGGCAATGTATCTATTCCTATGACTGTGTCCTCCTGCCATTCAGCAGTTTTCCCTTACGGAATCACCTTCCTTTGCTGCAGCTGACGCCTCTTGCTTGCCCAGAGAGGAGCCAGTTCTCCCCGTGGAGCTCTGATGGGCTGCACACAACAGGAACAACCAAAGGAAACCGTGCAGATGTTGTTTTCCACGTGTGTAAAACCGTCCTGGCTCAGCAGGGTTGTTTCTGGAGGGCAGGAGTCGAGGCAGCCTGAGCAGGTGATGGCAAAGGCATTTCTCTAGAGCCACAGCTCCTCTGGGCTGTCTCCCATGCAAAAGTTTTTCTGGAGGCACTTAAGAAGATTTCATTCCAGCCACTCTCTGGTGCCAAGGCTTTCTTCTCCTCCCCAAGAAGAAAAGAGCAGCTGCACTTGGCCAGACCTGAGCTCCCTCTTTGCCTGGTATTTTGTCTTTGGCTGAGATCGGAGGTGGCTGAGAAGGGAAAAGGGGGAGTGTTTCCTTGCCTGACCTCCCCACCAGCCACATGTCACCTGTTTGTGGCTGCCAGAGCACCAAAAGCACCCAGCCTGCCTCTGCTGGGAAAGGGCTCCTGGAGGGGCCCAGGAAAACCAAGGGCCAAGTGGATGTGGTGGAACCCCTACAAACTTCACTGGGCTCTGAGTGATCAGTTGTGTAGCACATGGATTGGAGGGGGGGTGTGCCCAGAGCAAGGAACTGAAGTCAAACCTGTGTGTTTCCAATCTTACATGCTGTGGTTAAGACAGAGATGAAGATGACAGTCAAAGTGATATTATTTCTGTATTTGCAAAGCTCAGGGACATCTCTACAGCTAAGTAATTAATTTTAATTGTGCAGAGACTCCTGTCAGGACTTCAACTGACATACTGCGTCTGTCCCCACAAGGAAGGCTGTAACTGTTAGTGTTAGGAGGGTGATGATTTGGTGGCCTCTTTTCCTTTTGGGTTTGAAAATCTTCCAGCTGATGGAAATAGAGAAGCTCCTCCTGAGAATGTCCCTCTTCACTGGATGGACTGAAGGGATCTCTGAATATCAATGAGAAGCACAATGTTTTATACTTGGATTTACACAACAAGAGACTGAAAACAACACATCTAGTCTACTAGACTCATCTAGTCCCACCATGAGATGTGAGGACCTTGCAGATGTTTGTGCTTCTTTGTGTGCACCTCACTTGGATCAGTTGGGTTTGTCACCCCATCTCTGTGCCTTTAGGGGCTGTGTGGCCTCCAGGTATGCCAAGGAGTCACTTGAGTGCATTAATACATGCACAGAGGGCAAGTTATGGCACAGGGAGGAGCAGAGGCCACAGAAGGACTTTATTCTGTTCTTCTTACTGCCTTCAAGTTGCTGAAAAACCTAGACAAAGAAGACAGGAGCTGGATGGCTTTCCCTGCCATCATTTCTGGTCTCCAGAGCCTTTGTGAGACAGGAATTGTTCATGGTTAAGGCAGCGGAGGAGACGCACACGTGGGTGCAGCACAAGTACACGTGGGGTCAGGGAATGCCAGAAGGGGAAACTTAGAGCAAGGCAGGTCCTGCACTCGCCTCCCTTTGTTGTGAAGTGGGTAAAACACTGTGTGACACACAATTTTTAGTTATTTATGTACTATTGCAATCTAAAGTATTTTTAAAGGGGCAAAGTGCTAAAGCTCAACGACTTATAAAGTATAACCTTTATAATTGCCCTTATGGAGAAAATATTTACACTCTCTTATCTCTCATTTTCTGGTGAAATACCTTCTAGTGGCATTGAAAAAAAAAAACCAACCTAGAAACCATACCCAAACTATGCTATGTTTTAATTGCAGCCTGGCTTTTGATCAGAGTTGTATTTTGAAGGAAAAAAAAAAAAAAAAAAGAGGAGAGAGAGAAATGTGGCTTTGTGTGTATTCTGTGTTACGTTATTATTCAGTAAGCCCTAAACCACAAAAGCTCCTACGGGAAGATTCATTATCGTATTAAGCACGAGATAGGGAGGGGATGCCTTGCTGGCAGCCGCAGACAGTATGTTGCTTTTTTACTTTGTTTGGGTTGATCCCCCCCCTCCCCTCTGGGGGCTGCGTGCTCTGGAGAAACAGTTTCAGGCGCAGTGGGATGGAAAAAAAAAAAAGAAAGAAGAAAGGCAGACAGAGCAAGTGGCCGCAGTGCCTGGGCGGGATGGAGGTTTCTAACGGCTCCCTCCGGCACCAAACCCCGCCCCAGCCCGCAGGGAGCCCTCGCCGGGCGACTCTGCGGCGGTAACCAGCGCCAGGGAGGCACCGGGGGTACCGCTGTCCCCCCGGAGTACCCCCGGCGGCATCCTGCCATCCCCGGCATCCCATCCCGCCGGCATCCCCCTCCCCTCCGGCATCCTGCCATCCCCGGCATCCCGCCGG
>VWZG01008632.1:389597-415666 GCA_013396735.1 Grallaria varia
TCCCTCCGGCATCGCCCCGGCATTCCCCCAGCATCCCCCCGCCATCCCTCCGGCATCGCCCCGGCATCCCCCCAGCATCCCCCCGCCATCCCTCCCGCCATCCCCCCAGCATCCCTCCGGCATCCCCCCGGCAGCCGCGCTCTCCGCCCTGCCCCGGCGGTCTCTGCCCTCTCTCCTCCGTTTTCTCTCCCCTCGCGTTTTCCTCTCCTGCCCTCTGAAAGGTTCTCTGTCTCTCCCCGCCGAGGTGGGCGCTGTGGGGGGATAGGGTGGATGGTGGTCCAGCTCTGTCAGGGAAAGGACCTTCTGGAAACAACCAAGAATGTTTGCGGGACACCTTGATGTCCCCTGGTGCAAGAAATGGAAAAAGGAAAGCGTTTTGCTCCCTGAACCGTCGATTTGCAGGGGCTCGGCTCGTGGGTGACCGATGTGAGCCGGCAGTGGGGGAAAAGAAGAGCGGAGATTTTGGCAAACACTCGGCACCAGCCTCCTGACAGCAGGCGGGGCCCGGGCGTGCCTTGGGGGCTGCTCGCTAATGACCAGCCTGGCAAGCAGGGTTTCTTTTAAAGTAAGAATGGAGGCCGTCTTCTGGTAGTGATGGTACATTTAAAAAAGAAGATATTAAAGCCCACTTATTCTGCTTTGTAAACTAAAATTCATGCGATGGAGGCCCAGCTTGGATTGTTCTTTTGGTTACAAAACCCCATTCTTCGTGCAAGGGAATTCTGCAGTTTCAAGACTGGCTGGGTCCCTAATTTGTGTCTTTAAAAGAAAAAAAAAAAAACAACAAAAAAACCCAAAACCAAAGATACATCCCTTGCATGTTACATTTTATTGATGTTACTGTAAAATACATATTTGCTTGCATTCCTAATTGGGGAAGCACAGATGGCAGTGGCTTCTGCTAGAGTGATATGCTCTTTAAAATATCTGGTAACATTACAACAAAGTGTAGTCATTAAAACGAGTGTCTGTCTGTGTGTGCCGCAGGAGCTTCGCTCGAAGGAGCAAGGCTCTCTCCCGTTTCAGGGAGGGAAGGCTTCTTTTAACCCATCCTTGGGCTGGTACCTGATGCACTGGGAGAAATCCATCGCACTGGGGTAAATCCAACACCCTGGGATAAATCCAACACCCTGGGATAAATCCAACACCCTGGGATAAATCCAGCGTGGTTCACGGCGCTGCTGAAACCACTGGCCCGAGGGCAAAATTATCCTTTCTATGTAAAGGTGTTGGTAAGAGGGTGATGTGCCTCCAGGGTCTGGAGCTGGTAGAACTCGTAGATAAATTTGTTTTGTTGTCAAGTGGGCAAGAAAAAGGGAGGTGAGGAGCGGCCACTGATTCCTTGATAATGCATTGGTGCTCTGGGTGTCTCGAGGACTTGGCCCTTGGAAGAGCACTGCTGCTCTGGGAAGAAAAGTAAGGGAATTAACAAAACCCAAACAGGTAGCGTTGGATAAAGGCTGTTTGTGTTCTCCATAAGAAACGTTCTAATTCTCTCTTCTCCTCCAACTCAAACTGTCATGAGCAACCACAGAGCAAGTGAGCAGCATTTTCCAGAGCACTTGCAATGTGTTGGCAGCAAGCAGCGAGCGCATGTGGGGAGGGAGGGGGAAGCTCTATCGGTGGTTGGATTTGAAAGCAGTTTTGTGAAGAAGCCGCCACCATCAGGGATCCTCTGTGCCTCGACGTGCCCTCCTCCCTCGCTGTGACCTGGGTGCTCTGCCACCGACACCTCCCCGCTCCAGTCTGGGGACAGCCCTGCACACCGGGGGGCCCTGACGCCTTCCCTCGTGTTCGGAGGGTTAAAATCCCAACAGCTCATGGGGAGTTGGAGTTTCATTAACTCTGTGTTTTCAAAGGCTCCACTCCAGCCACGCGTTCACGGCCGTACCTGGTGTTATTAGTCCTGCAGTCTTCAGTGAGGCTGATCGTGTGCTTGGCTTCTCCTGCAGCGTTCCCATCACGCTTGGCCAGACACTTGGAGCATCCAGCTACTTCAGTTTTAAGCAGAACCCTTAATTATCCAGTTTGCAGAGCCCTGCAGGTACCAGGACCTCCGTACTGTGGTTCCCTATGGAAATTCGGGTTGGCTGGTAAAAATCCAGACTTTTGGCACAAGAGGGAGCGAGCAACATGATAGCAAGGTATGGAAACCATATATCACTTATGTACCCTGCCTGCTCTGATCCTCTTTGTTGCCACAGGATGGCATAAGATGCCTATAGGGTTATATGCCCTCTAATGGCAAGCTTGCCCTTTTTTCAGTTATTAATGGGATTGACTGAGCCACAGGGAATGCTATGTCTTGTTTAACATGAAATGTGATTTACTGAGAGTTGTCTTTTGTTTCTTCCCCTCTGCTATTTGTACACTCAGTTAATTAGGTGTGTGAGGGTTTGGGGGAGAGGGAGAGAAGCGAGTGGGTGAAGCCCTGGGGAAGGTTTTCCCTGAAGGCAACACAACTTTGTGGTCACAGCAGCCCTGCCGAGAAGGACTTGGGGGTGCTGGGCGATGAGAGGCTGGACATGAACCAGGCAGGGGTGCTCACAGCCCAGAAACCAGCCATGCCCAGGGCTCATCCCAAGTGTGGGCAGCAGGTGAGGGGAGATTCTGTCCCTCTGCCCCACTCAGGTGAGACCCCACCTGCAGAGCCTCCTGCAGCCCTGGGGACCCAGCACAGGAAAGACATGGAGCTGTTGGAGCCAGTGCAGAGGAGGCACCAGTGTGGTCAGAGGGATGGAGCAGCTCTGCTGTGGGAAAGGCTGTGAGAACTGAGATTGTTCAGCCTGGAAAAGAGGAAGTTTCAGGGTGACATAATTGTGGCTTTCCACCTGGAAGGAGCCTACAGGAAAGACAGAGAGAGACTGTTACCAGGGCCTGGAGTGACAGAATTAGGGACAATGGCCTCAAACTGAAGACAGTAGATTTAGATTAGATACTGAGAAGGAATTCTTTGCTGTGCGGGTGGTGAGGCCCTGGCACAAGTTGCCAAGAGAAGCTGTGGCTGCCCCACCCCTGGAAGCACTTGAGGCCAAGTTGGAGAGGGCTTGGAGCAACCTGGGCTAGTGGAAGGTGTCCCTGCCCATGGCAGGGGGTGGAACGAGGTGATCTTCAAGGTCCCTTCCAGCCCAGGCTATTGTGTGGTTCTATGTCCACATTTTGGAGAGGGCTGTGTTTCCAATGCCTGGGACTGGGAAAGGCAGCAGAGCCAACCTACCCTGAGCATCACGTGCTCAGAAAGGGTCAGTCAGTGAAGGAGATTCCTGTGGCTCTTCAGCATCTCCCGTGGGGCACTGCTGCCTTGCAGGGAGGGCAGGGTGCTTTTGGGGAGCGCTCCTGCAGCGGTTCAGCGCCGTGTGCCTGGAGCTGCTCAGCAGCAGCAGCAGCAGCAGCAGCAGCAGCAGTGACACTCAGCACTGGCTTTCTCTAAGGTATCAAGACACCCCCAGCCAGAGCAGCCATGGGGGCAGGAGGGTGGGAGAGAGGGGGGGACATACCAGCTGCATTATTAAGCCTCATCCCAAACCTTTTGAAGTCAATAGAAAAATTATCCCCGACTTCGATACACTTTAGGTTGTGCCTTTTAAGTCATGTGAAAGACATTGGCGTTACAAAAACCGCAGCAGAACACTACTGTTGGTTACATATGCTTTTATTTTTTAATGGCAATGGTAGGTTTAGCCTTGGGCACTATCTGAGACTCATAAATAACCCATGTCAAGTGTAACACACCTACTGAACAGCCACAGAAGACAGAGGACTTGGCTGTTTATCTCCCTGCATTTTTCAGTAACGAGCCACTTGTACATTAGGAGGGGTAGATGTCCTCTAGCATTCATTAATAAAGCATCCTTAACCAGCCAGGCTTCTCCTTGATCATGCAGGACTAATGCGATAAATATCTTCTTTCCACACTCTCCTGACAACTGAAAGACAGGAATGCAGTCTAACTTACAATGTTAGTTGGGCAAGAATATTACTGGGCTTATTTCTTGTCTGCATCTGTCAAGTCTAAGTATGGCACCCACTCCCTGCTGGGACAGCGAAAGCAGAGTTGGGACACCTCCTGAAAAAGCATTCCCAGTACAGCACTGGAGTCACCCCCGTGGTTATGGGATAGGTGAGACCCCCATGGGAAAGGGGGAATTGTTCAAGGCCAGGTTGGACGGGGCTGGGAGCAACCTGGTCTAGTGGAAGGTGTCCCTGCCCATGGCAGGGGTTGGAATGAGATGAGCTTTAAGGTCCCTTCCAACCCAAACTGTCCTAGGATTCTGTGATAAATCCAGGATCATGTCAAAACATTATTCCATAGGTGCCCACAGGGATGCGTATGGGAGCCCCAGCCTATGCAGGCAGTGAGATGCAGCTTTTGAAGGTCAGATGCCACTGTCAGAATACTTTGGGGACCACCGATTGCTCTCAGGAATCAAAGCAGGCCTAAAGCATCTGTGTTTATTCATGACTGCTTTTATACAGTGTTTTGGTTTCTTTTTCCCTATGGTTCATTCCAGCTGGAAGGCCTTACGTAAATACATGTTACTGATAAATATATATTACTGATATATATATGTAAATATGTATTACCGAGAGAGATATATGTGCAAATATACATATATTGATAATGTACAGATAGCAGCCATGCAGCCATTGGCCTGTGGCACCAGAATGTCCCACAGCAGCCACGGAGAGGCACCAGTTTAACTTGGGCAGCACTGGAGGCTAAAGTGAGACCCTCCCATCACTCATATCACCAGTCCTTGAAAACCCTACAGGAGTGTGAGCTCATATTTGGTTTATTCCCTTAACTAGTGTGTTCCATCTCCTTCCCAGATGTGGGTATCTCATCTGAGCCCTCCCATTTTTGGAGAGGAGAACAGAACAGACTGCCCTGCCGTGGGTGCCGTGCACAGGTATTTTTGCTTTCACACCCCCCTGGGGCCCCTGTGTTGTTACTCCTCCTCTCCCTTCCCACCTCTGCCACCTGCTAATGACCAAGGAAGGCCATGACATTCCTGGATGGCCTGGCAGCTCCAAGGCTGACACAGCTGCGTAGGGTCATCTCTTTCCCCCAGTTTTATTCTGCTGATTTAACTGCAAGGCAAAGCCAGGGCTTCCCACTCAGGAAGTTGGAGATGTTTGGTGGGGAACAGGTCTGCAATGGGACGTGTTTGCAGATCAAACAGCAGGATTACTGGGAATGCCTGGTCTAGACCAGCCTCCAACACTGATCCAAAGCGGGTTTGCTTTTAATCTATTTAACCCCTTAAAAGAGAAAAAAAAAAAAAAAAGGAGGTCAACCATGAAAGGGAAGTTAATCAGTGCAGCTCATCTATAAATATTTGCTTCTGCTCCCAAGTGCCTGATTCCTCTAGTTTCTCTTGTTAAAGTGGAATGCCCATGGGATGCTTGGTTTAAAAATATTTCTGTTTCCAAAGCCTTTTAAGGACTTTATATAGTCCGTATTGCTGCAGGGGAGGGACAAGGAGAGGGGCCAGAAGGGATCTGGACATGCAGAAGAAACTCTTTGACATGGCTTCTATTCCCTGGGTTAGGGGGCAGAGGAGACACCCCTCTCTCCAAGAAGTTCTTCCACATTTCCTTCCCCTCCCTGCCCCCTGTAAGGTTTTTCCCCCTTTCCTGAGCAGGTTGCTGCTGGCTCTACCCCGTGAGCAGCCCCGTGCCATCCCCAGGGCAGCAAAATTCACACTGGAACACAGTGAAATGGCATCCTGGGAACTGGGAGTGTATTTCCAGGCAATCCTGCGGCGGCGAGGGCGGGCTGGAGGACAGAGCTCAGGCTGTGCTGTTTGTCCTGCGGCTGAGCCAGACTGCAGGAGCCAAAGCAGGATGGAGCAGACAGGGCTGCAGGCAGGAGGCTGCTTTAGGGGAGTGTGGATTAGTCCCCCTCCTTAACCCCTCTTTCAATGATCACAGGCTGCAGGGTATTTTAAAAGAAGCTAAAAAGAAGGCACTTGGCTGCTTTATCCCCATGGCTTTGGATTTTCAAAGGAATTTGAGTATCCAGAAAGATTTTTACTCCGCACAGGCCGTGCACTCTCGGCAGTCTCTTTTTCTTACGTCTTTTTTTCATCTCCCTGATCCCTTTCTCTCCATCACTGAGCCGCATCTGACTTCCCTGAAAGCAAAGGGTCCAAAAAAAACCACAAAAAAAACCAAACACAAAAAAACCCTAAAAATGCAGTTCAAGCATTCAACCTGTTCAAGCATTCCTTTTCCCTCCCGACTTGCAGGGACAGTCCTCTGCAGCAGAAACCTTAGAGTAGAAGTGTTAATTGCTGAAGGTTTGGGGTTTGGTTTTGGTAACCACAAATGCCAGTGGAAACAGCCTCATACGATACAGTTGCACTGAAAGCTGGCAGGTGTTAAATAGCACACCCAGGGCTTCGGCATCCTCGGGCTCCGCAGCTTTGTGGTGGTTTCTGACTAATAGGCGCCAGCTTCGCTTTTACCTTTGAGGAGCCTTGGCAGATACTCCCTGAACCACCCCCGGGGCTCAAGTCACGCTAAGTTAAAACCTTAGCTAAACCTTGGGAGGCACAGTCCGTCCCACAAACCCGCCTATCAAACGGGGCTGCTCCAACGCCTTGAGAGCTGCTTTCCACTCTCTTGCATGTGGGCAGAAACCCCGACTCCTAAATGACATCTACATGAAACTGCCTCTTTCATGTCGAGCAGTTTCCATCCAAGACATTGAACCCAAATTTGATGTACGAGTGTACCTGAGGTTAGTTTCTTGCAGGGCAGGAGATGGTTGCCTACAGCCATCAAGAAGCAACCAACAGACGGCTGTTTCTCCTTTCAGAAAACAGATTTTTCTCAGACCATTTAAACGTCTCCCTTCTTCCCTCAGCCTCCTCTTTTCACCTCTTAATCTTTTTCACTGGTAGGAACAAAATTCTGTTTGCTGCTTTGATGTCTTTCGAGCACCAGGTGTCCCCTGGGATACATTCACGTGTGTGCCAGTTGGGAGAGCCAAAGCCTGGCCCTGCCCTGGTTTTCCAGGATGGGGCTGTTGGCCCCAGCACACACCGGATCCTGTGTCTAAACTCTGCACGTTCATGACCTGTGTGTGTCATGGGGTTTTCTTAGTACAAGAAGTTGGTTATTGGGCCTTTTAAGATCAGGAATGTTCCAAGTTTCCCTTTTAACTTTAAAAAAAAAAAAAAGGGCCAGCTGGGAAGTTTCTGTTTTCCCCAAATACCAACCATTTCCACTTCTATGAAGAGAGTTTTAAATGCTTCCAGCCAGAAGGCTGAGTGTGGGACCTGCTTGTGTGCCAAGAGCCCAGCCTGGAAGGATAGCCAGGACCAGGGCCACAAACTGAAGATGGATTTTCAGGTGGGTGAAGGGACAACCAGCTCTCCCAGCCCTGGTGCCACAAAGTGCTGCTGCTCCCACTGCAAAAGCAAAGCAGCATTAGATCTAGGACAGCCCTGCTGAGGAGAGATCCCTGATCCCCCTGGGGAGATGCAGAGTTGGCAAGGCCAAGGCTCTCACAATGCCTCACACAGGCCATGGTGCCACGAGTAAAGAAGTGTCTTTGTGCTCCTTCTGCCTGACTTGGACACAAAACCGGTTCCTTCAGTGCAGCCTTTCCCATGAAGTGCCTCACCCTGCCCTGTGGATGGATCTCCCCTCCTCACCCTAACCCCTGCACGCCTGCCCCTCTCTTTGGCAGGTTGGCTTCCTCCCTCTGCCCACAGGAAGGTGCCTGCACACCTTGCTGGGGGCCAGGGGTCGCCCCAACCACACAGCATCTCCCTTTCCCTCTCCCCCAGCTCCCGCTCCCCTGGGTACCCCTGGTCATGGCTGACAGAGGGGTAACCACTGCCAGAACAAGCAGCACCCTTGGTTTTCATGACTGGGAGCAGGTGGGGAGAGGGGAGGCAGCCAGGTGGGACCTGCTCTCCACCAGCACATCTGGAGCCCACAGCTGGCAGGAAGAGTTGGCTCTACTAGAGTTGGCTCTTCCTTGCAGAGAAAACTTTTTTTGGGGGGAAATACAAGAAGCACAGGAAATCCAGAGGCTCAGAGAGGGTGCAGGGGGGTCGGTGCAGCTGGGGCAGCCTCCACCTTCTGTTTCTGTTCAGCCCTTTGCAGTCAGGCTGTCTCTCCCTGAGCTCTGGTGTCACTGGTGGCTCGCCCAGCCCTCTGCTTTCAAAGGACCCTCTCAGAGCTGTTTTTCGTGCTTTGTCTCCTCCAGACTGGTCTTGGGCAAACATTCTGCAGGACATGGCACAACAGGTTGCCCTGCAGAAACCTTCCCCAAACCCTGACGGCACAATTCCCTTGGTTGTGCCCCTTTGATGCTGCAGCACTCAAAGTCTCCCTTGGGGGTGTTGGAGCCCAAATCCTGTAGAAATTTTGGGCTGTACATCTCGGACCCCTTCCCCTGTGGCCTGCCCACACAAAGGGGATGTGCCCTGTGTCTCAGGGGTAGCCTGTATTTTGGTCCAACAGGAGGTGATCAAGCGTCAGTAGTGCATGGCCCAGCCAAATTCATCCTCTGAACAAAGTGAGACTCATATAATGTGGTAGGAGAGGAAGAGGAGTGTGTTTTTCAGAAGCTGTTAGTATGGCATTTTTGCACTGGTGTATTTTCTTTTTATATATTTTATATCAAACTATCATCTGGGGACTAGGTTTTATCAAAATGTCCCTTCTTGCACACCTGGCAAGAGAGAGGAAAAAGAGATTTATTTTTTTTTTAATTTTTTTTTTTTCCTGCAGAACATAAAGGAACTAAAACATCTCTGCAGATCTTAAAATCCTCGTTACTTCTGCATTCCCTCAGAAGCTGAAGATGAGCAGAGTTTAATTTTAAAACCCTAGTTCTGTGCCTTTGAAACAAACGCTCTCTTCTTTCTGATAAATGATTAAAGTACCAGCAATTTATTTTTTAAAGGAAAAGACCACAGGAACTTCTGAGCTCCACACCCCGACTCAGGTATAAATCTGTCCTTTCTGAGTTGATATTCCTGTACTTTAACCACCATACACTTCCCACCCTAGTAATACAGGGAACAAAAAGGTGTTGCCCCAAAATAATAAATACAGTGACAAAGAAATTGTGGCTTTAGTAAAGTTTCCCTGATATACTTGATATACCACTTTCCAATGGTGATGTTCTGACACTGAATCCAGTAACAGTGAAATTGGTTTTTCAGTGGGTTTTTGTGTGTGTGTGTGCATGTTGCCTTTTAGAAAAGTTATTACAACCAATGTTATGGAAAAACTTGAAGGTGTAAGATTTTATTCTTCCTCTGCCACCACAGATAATGAAGTTTTATCAACTCCCTTTTATTACAGTAATCTAAAACAGTATCCTGTAATGGGGTCATAAACATTTAATGAAATGGAATGCTGTATGAATAAAAAAAAAAAAAGAGAGAGAGAAACAGGCTTTAGGGTGGACAAATGGAGAACAAAAGGGAACCCAAGTATCTCAGGTGTCTCAGTGAGTGATGCTTCTCCATCCTCATCTCTGGGCCAACGTGTTGCCCGGGCACCTCTTCCTTCATTCCCATCAGTGGGATTTTCCCCTGGGTTTAAACTTCATCATGCCCGAAGTGAGGTGCTGAAATGCAGCCCCGATCTTTACGATTTCTATTTCTTCCCCTCTCCCCCTCCCACCCCCTTTAAGCCCTTTCTGGTACCTTCTGCGGTGACTTTAACGGATTGTTTCACCGCCCACTTAGGACAAAGGGGGTGTTAATTCCTGCGACCCCCCGAACAGCACAACTGCAGGCGAACTGACGCCCCCCGTGCTCTCAGAGAGCAGCTGGGCCATGGCAGTTACAGGAACTCCGCACAGTGACAGTGGGAAAAGCTGATAATGAACATCAAACTCGTCTGCCTTTTACCACAGAGAACAGAGGGTTCGAGGGTAGTGGAAAGTTTGGGGGGTTGTTCTGTAAATTACCCCCGGCTTTCTTGCTCTTTAACCTTCCGCTGGGGAAAGTTTTCAGGCTGGAGAAGAGGGCAGGCAGACTGTGCCCTCCTCCATCCTGCGGTTGAGAGGGGAGCTTGTGATCCTGCTTTTCTCTTGCATAGGGTTGTGAGGATGGTGAAGAGTTCTGGAAGGATGGATGCCACACACAGGTGGATCTGGAGAGCACTAGGAGCTGAGTTAGTGGAAAGATGGGGCGTGTTTTGCTCTGGAAGGGTCCAAACAGATCCTCTGCAAATGTGTGCAACTGCACAGGCAACCTCTGCAGTGCCATGGTTCGTTGTCTGCTCTTGGTCCTACATAAAAGCACACCTAAAAATATCCGTGGTTAATTTTGGGGAGCCAGCCTACCCAAGGTATATGTATGTAAATGGCAATATGTCAGTGTTATATAATACTTGCTGAGAAGTAGCTGATATCAGACAAACTATGAAAACCTGGCCTGTTATCAAAACAGGTAACGTGGTAACGTGGCTTTTGCGGTGACAAAATTGCCTTACAGCTCCCAAAAACAAACAGGCAGAAGTGGGGGCAGGTGATTTGGGTTTCTTACTGGCAAACATAGAAATGGCCAGAGATATTCCAGGTCCTTGTGTAAAAGGGCTGTTTGTTGGGAACTGCTCACACTTGGCAATGTGAACCTTAGTTTGTGTGCGGGGTAAAATAAGCAGATAAAAAAATTATCTGGAACTCCCTGGTATTTGTGACTGTGACCTCGGTATCCTTTGTTAAATATGGTGGCAAGAACGTTAGAAACTTGATCAGAATGAGGCAAATAATAACATTCCTTAGTTATTATCCATGTGTGCTCCTTTCACAGAGCTATTGCTGGGGACTTCTTGTTTCTATCCTCTCTTCTGTCCATTGTCATGCCTGAAGGTATGGATTAACAGCAGGAATAAAGACTAAAATGAGTTGAAAATGTTTAATAATTTTAAACAGTAAATATAAATTTAAAAAAAATAATAAAATAAAAAAGAGCCAGTTAACAACTTTATAGTCAGATTGCTGGGTTTGCTTTTTTTTCTTTGAGAATACTGAAGACCCCAAATCCTGAAATACATTTCCAAATATAAGTTCAGGGTGGGCATTTTTCAAGTTTGACTGGCAGAAATGAAAATGGAGGAAAAACACCCAACGGTTTGGGATTTTGATGGAAAAGATTGCACCAAATTGCACATTTTTCCATTTGTTGAGGTATATTGTAAAGGACATGTCTTCAGGTGCAGCAAACTTGCATAGCTGGTTGGTCTTTTTCTGTTTCTTCTGTTCTGAACTAATGATCATGACAAATTTGGAGCAGTTTGTACTAAATCTTAGCTTTTCCCTATTTTTGGGGGGTAGGTTGTGGTCCAAAAGGACTGATGTGATATAGAGAGTGATGTGACCGAATTTTTTTATTCTTGATCTACAGATGTTCCCCTTCGAATCTGTCACAGGTGGGCTTTTTTTTCCCCCTTTGTTTTAGTGAAAATGGGGAACATCGTTGTGAAAAGGGAAGCTTTAAAAATAACATGAGATCTGGAAGCATGAGTGCATAAATTATCAGAGCCAGCTTTCAAAATAAGCATGTGCAAGTGTAACAATCAGACACGTTCCCGAAAGTAAACCACAGTAGTTGTGAGATAAATGGCACCCCAGAGGAAAGCAATAAATAGCCCGAGCCACTCTTTTGCTGCACCTTGGCTCTGTTCTCCTATTATCGATGGAAAGGTAGAACCCAGGCTGCAGTTCCAAAAAACCCTTTGATCACTGTATTTATTTTTCAAATAACCTTTAAAAATATTATTAAACCACCCGAAACAGAAGAGCCATTGCAAGACTGGAAATTGGCTGTGGATTTTAAATATGCCTGGATGGCAAAAAATTGGGATGAGGGCACAGTTTCCCTTGAAACCTCCTGTTGATATCCATGATTCTTCAAGAAATTATTAGACCACTCGAAAACAACTTTTTTTGCACTTTAGGTTTCTCTTTCTTCTCTGTCCTTGCTTCTTGTATATGTGGATTATAACAACTTCGAGCCCTTCTGTTCCATGATGGTCATAGGAGACTAACAGAAAATATTAAGCAGTTACTATTAATATGTGTGGGAAGGGTAATTTAAACTGGAAGAGGCACTTACAGAGTTCAACTAATTCAGCTTCTTGATGAAAAAGAAAGGGCTAAATTCAAATGAGGATATTGGTTTAAGTGCTCTGTTGAATTGAGACCTAAACATGAAAATTAAAAGGTCTATGTGTTTTTTGCAGCCAAAAGGAAGTCTGAAAGAGCAGGAAAAAAAAACCCAACCATATCTGCGGTACTTAGTTATCAAAGTAAAAACCAAGCCGTTGTCTTTCCACAGAAACATAGCTGGTATAATCATGGAAATTCTGTTTGTGAGTCTATAAACAAGGTTGTGTTGAAAACACTGTTCAAACTGGCTGTTTGGGACTTCCTCCCTGAATTCACGTCATTTATAGAAGGTGCCCAGATTGTGCTGGATGTCTGGATCTCTCTGCAGATTTTGAGCTATCCCAGGCTCAGAGCCCTGACTTTTTTCAGGGTTTCAGCAGTGTCTTGAAGTTCTTCTCTTCTGGCCAACAGACGAGCACGAACACACAGTAACCCGTGGGCTGTGGGGTCAGTCTTTACCCAGCACTGACCCTCTGGGTACCACTTCCATCCGTGTATGAGCCTGGTGAGATACGTGCACAGGTGACTTCGAACATTATCTCTCTCTGAGGGCCTTCTCAGCATCCAAATCTCCAGCTGTGCTGCTGTGGGTTTGCAGAGGGCTCCTGTGTGCATTTCAGGAGTGTCCTCCAGTCACTTGTTGCTATGGAGGAAAGGTGACCGTTTCTGTTGCCGTGGATTTATCACTCGGGATTAACGTGAGAGGACAGAAACACGGGGAGTAAGAAACAAACCTCACCACTTATGGCACAGTGAAGAGGTCTCAGTGGGCTGCGGTGGAGTGGATGTGATCTCTGGTTTTAAAGAGTCAGATGTTAATAAGATCAGGGTTGTACATCAGCACCGCATGCTTAATATGGACCTGGGAATTTGCAAAGCAGAGACACCCTGCTATGACTCACATCCAAACAGGGCTGGGCTTTCAGAAGGATGACCTGGTAGCATGGGAGAGTGCAGGGGCTCGGCGTGCAAACATATCCACAGATTACACAATCAAATCAAAACATAACAGCATCTTGTGCCCCCACGCTGAGAGCTGGAGCAAATTATCCATCTTTGCAGACCTTGAATAAAGAAATACTCAGGAGGGTGATGGAGTGGGCACTTTTTCAGAATTGCAGTGAAATCTGAAAGTTAAACACCATGAGGTTCACCTATATAAACAATTCACTCCCCCTGAAATCCCACTATATAGAGACAAATCTAGTCTGAATAAGGAAAAGAGTATTCAAACAGGAGTCAGCAGAGAAAGCGTATCATTTGTGTGGGCATGAACCAGAGTGGGAACTTACCTGTATTCTCACAACCCCATGACTACCTAAGGTATAGCCTGAAAATCCTGGGACTCCTTATTGCACATCTGTTTTTCCCCCTCCCCTTTTAACACACAAAGCAATTTATGGACAAATCGTTCTGATGTAATGGATTTTTGCATGCCTGAAATCACGGTTAAGCTTTAAGCAAGGAAAATCAATAAATGGTAGGTAGCCCTCAGCCATGTATACAGCAGCTTAATATTATTTTAATAGTGTTATTGGTGCAGAAGGAAAGCAGAGGAGACGTATCTGCTGCTGCAGCTCAGTGCAGAGTGTGACCCCCTCTCTAAATGGAGCTCAGGGAGCCCAGCTCCTCCCAGTGAGGCTGCAAGGTGTCCCCTCTGGTGTCCCATTAATGTCCCACTAGTGGCCACCACCTCTGGGAAATGGTGTGACATCCAGGGACGAATGGGCTCCTTGTTCTCCAAATAACCACCTCATCCCCTGGCTGTGAGGATGCACATTGTCATTTGGGAGAAACCATAATTCTGGCAAGACTAGAAACCAAAGTGAGATGCAATAAAGAATATTTGTACTGTGAGGGAAGGGTTGGTGCTTTCTGTAACAACTCTACTGAAGCCAGTGATGCTTCCCCTATGCCTGTGCTTGGATGGGACTGTCCCTCCTGCTCCTTCCCCACTGCTGCCAAATGCTCGGGCGTGCAGGGCATCTCTGCATGCTCACAGATAGGACCGTACAGCCATGGGCCAAGGAGTTTTGCTTTGCCCCTCTCTCAGGGACAGTGTAGTGCTTCAGACCCAGGACTCAGGACGTCAGAGTGGGATCTTCCTCCCTTGTAATGTTGATGTTGTGGCAGTGAGTGTCTCTGAAATCTTTGGCTGGTTCCCCCTGATGGCACTGTCAGGGGTGTTTGTGGTTGTGTCCCCTAAGGATCCCCAGCCTTGCTGCAGTCCTGAAGTCAGGCTGTGGGTAAGAGGAATTCGCTGGGGCTGAGGGGGATATATATAGCCCTAGGGAGATACAGAGCAACACTGTGGCCTCTGTTCCTCTTAGAGAGGCTGCTGTCATGTGTTACCTTCTACTTTTTAATTAACCCACTATTAAACATCATCAAATGATCTTGTAACTCCATCAAGTTCCTTTAAAGCAATGCATGGAGGTGTTTTCTTCATCTGGAGAAGTTAAAAGCTAAAAGGAAAACTGTAAAATGAAGTTGGAGTATTCATTTCTGTGAGGGATCTAAAAAAAAAAAAAAATAAAATACTAGAGTAGCTTGAAAATCCTTATGAGATGATCTGAATGGATGAGTGTTTGGAAAGGGAGAGCCCAGTTTACCCCAGTTTCCTTTTTCCCTTGAGGCTGATCCAGCTCAGGCACAGGCAGGAAGAGCGTGCATGGATGAAACCGCTCAGTGTTAAAAAACTCTTCCCTGTTTAACGATATAAGTTACTTTACACTGCCTGGAAGCTGTGATAAGAAACAGGACAGTGCTTTAGAGATACCATGCTTTAAATTTTGAATAATGTTCTGCCGGGATGTTTAAAATAGCTAAAGTGCAAACTGATCACGCAGGCATAAAAGACGTGCTGGTTACATAAAATATAATAACGTCGCCTTCAGCAAAGTGACATGTTCCATATAGGATATAATGCACTGTATGAAATCAGTAACATATAAGAGAGTGGAGAAGAGTTTCAAAGCCCAGATGGGAGCAAGGAATAATAGCAGAGAGTAGCACATGACAATATATGACACAAGGAGGAAATAAGAGAATTAGATTGAATCTCGGGGAAAATTGAAGTTCTCCACAAGAAAATAAATATAATCTGAAACAAAGATATTTGGTAGGAAGGAGCTCCTTACAAGGCAATTCCATTGGAAATGCCTAAGTGGATAGCAAATCAGATATGAGTATGGAATGCGATTGAAAAATAGATGTATAAATTCCAGTGTAATTCTGGCCTGTGCTGTGACAGGGAGGGGAAGGGGACACATCTTCACACAACACACAGGTGACAGCACTTGGTAGGAAACATCTTTGGGAGCCTTGATAATAACACTCCAGTGACCGGAGGTGGCAGTGTGATGAGCAGAGAGGATACTGTGGAGAAATTTGGGATGCAGAAGAGATGGACCTCTGCCCGAGCAGAACTCAGCAAGTCTCACTGAGTGGCCACCAGCACGTGGATGGCCACTTGCAAATAGCTGATGCAGGGAAGTGTGGTGGACTGCGGGCACAGCGAGCCTGAGGTTGCTCAAATGAAAAGTCTTCTTGAATTTCAGGGGAAAAATCGTCAGTGAAGCTGGTCCATCTTTTTAGAGAAAGGGGTTGGAGCCCTGACATTTGTCATGTAAAAGGAGTTTATACAACTGATTCCCTAAGGAGCAAAAGGATGCCCAAGTGTTATATCATGTGTCATCCTACTTCGTGGCAGTGGCATTTTGGGGCTACCACTGACAAAGCTGAGGTCATGCACTGTAAGGAAGAAGAGCTGAGATGATCTGGAAGGTTGTTCCACCTCTCCTTTGTCCTGCTCTGCCCTGAAGCCAGGACTGCTTGTAGCTCCAAATGTTTCAAGTACTAGGGGTGGCCAGTGGGTGTCAGTTTTGCTCTATGAAGCAGCTGATGGAGCTTCCCTTATCTAAAGTAAGACACCCCCTCTTAAAGGAGGCAGTGGACAAGAACATTCCCATGGAAAAACATGAGGCCAGCCCCACAGCTTGGCATGGTGGTTTTTTCACAGCTCTGACGACTTCAAGAGCAGTCACAGACAGTATTTCACAGAGAAGTTGGTGTCTTAGTTTTTCCTCTTTCAGTATCCCTGATTTTAGGGCAATGACAACTAAATGAGGGTTTTCAACAGAGACCTTTTGTCTTACAAAAGAGGAAGCCACCATGTACAGCCAGACAAACACTTTATTTCCACGGGTCACCTGCGTGAATGTGCAAAAGTCTCGCATCAGCCATGGAGGACAACCTCATTGGAGGGCCATGATTTTATTGTCAGCCAATTAAGTCAGCTCAGTATAGTACAGAAATCACTTAAAGATCACGACAACATTAAGGACCTATAGCTACTTTGGATACAATTTCCATGGAAAGCATATTCTGATTTTAAGGATCATTTTCAACAGATATTTTTAACCAAACTTCAGAGATGAAAGTAAAATGATACCCTTGTTATTATTATTAAACCTCAGTCCAACAAAGCCAAAGCAGCAGCAGGTCACTATGAAAAGCATTTGCTTTTCTAATGCAAGGAGTAAGCTGAGACCTGGGGCTTCATAGGGCTTCATAATCAGCTTTCGGAGTGCTTGGCATGAGGAAGTTTTGTTCTGAGGAGAACACTCTTTAGCAGTGTACAGGTACAATAAACCAGCAAACGCAATGAGGAGAAGAATTTTTAAGACAGAGATGATGATGATATCTGGAGAAGTGTTTCTATTTGTGTCCTCATTCATAATGCTGTAAAATTTGAATCTTTTATTTTTAACTTTCACTGATTTTAGATGGTGTCTTTGCAGCTCAGGTCAGTAGGAGAAATCTATTGACATTAGTGGCACAAGCTCAGGCCTGTGCACGTAAGAAAAGATACCTGATAAAATGCCTTCTTCTTTAGCCATCATTCCACCACCCCAAATCTTATTTAGAAGAATCCCTTATGTTGCTAATAAACAGAAAGTAATGTTTCTTCTTCCAGATCTCAGAAGAAAATGACTGTGTACATAGCCGGGAGCAAAAGATTGTCTCTTTAATATAGAGACCAAATGATGTCTTCATTGATTTAAATCCCCAAAGGAGAAAGTAGAAACCAAAAGAGTAGAGACACCTCCCTCTTAAAAACAAACAAATAAACAGGAAAAAGGAGGCATTTCCAAACCACAAGAATGAAGTTATGTTTTCTTTGCTTGCACAGTTATGTCTGGGTAATGTCTGGATGTAGAGAAATGTTATTCCTTTCCTGGAGTAAAATAGGAATAATAAATAAAACTTTGGAAAATGAAGAGATCTTCTACTGCTAAAGGAATCAGTCTCCTAAAAAAATGCTGTGGAGCACTCCACCAGTTCTGCTGCTGGAGCAAGACAGAGCAATGCTTTGCAACAAAAATTAACATGTAGCGTTAAAAGGCTGTGGTCAAGCGGTGTTTCATGCAACACTAAGGGGAGCATAAAAAGATGCTAATGTTTTATTTTAATGATCTAAATTCTTATTTGTGGTTAATCAAAGTTAACCTGGCTCTGCTTTAAAACTGATTACGTGGCCAGTTAATTTAAGGTGTCTCTTTTCACTTTTATGCCCCAGGACACTCCCATGGTGACACTTTGCTTACAGGCACAAAGGAGGCATATAAACCCCTTTTGCTAATGTCTCTGTCACCCACTTGGACAGCCTCCATCACAGGTCCCTCCTCCTCTCCCTGAGGTGTTGCTGGTTCTCAACACAGTTGACAGAGGAGAAGAAATACGATCAGCTTTATTTTCTGGGTGAAGAATGGAAGTATGAAAGTATGAACAGGGATATTCACCCACTGTAAGGAATTAATTTAGCCATCTGGTATCTCCAGGCACCCTCTATAGTTACCAGAGAAAGTAATGCTCCTCTGGAGAGTGACTACAAGCAGGAATCTAATTTTGGTGCTTGGAGTTGCAATCTGGATGCATCAGTCTTTTCCAGGGACTCCAGAAGCAGACAAGGAATTGGAGGCTAAGCAAGGTGCCTATAGCACAATACCCCTTGTAAATGGCAGGGGAAATGAACATCTTCCTTCAAAGCAAGACATTGAAAGCCAGTCACCCACAATCCAGACCTGGGCTTAAACCCCAGGCTGTCCTTTGCCTCGGAGATGACACTGCCAGCTGTTGGCTTAGCTGTGCAGCTTCTGGAGGTGCCGGGCTGGACATTTTTGTTTTCTCAGACTATTTCATGTTCTGACTTCATCACCCATGAGACTCAAAACACCATTTCTGCAAGGATCAGGAACCTGGTTTGGATGGGTTTTTCATCCTCAGTGCTCACTGCAGGTGCCATACTTCACACTGAACTGACCCCTCCGAGTCCATGCATTGCCCTGAACAGCACAGAGTGGACTAACTAATTCCTGGGATGGGACTGCTGTGCCTCTCCCCTGGATCAGGTCATGTTGCAGAGCCACACACCTGCAGGAGCTGCTATCAGCCTGAAAGACGGTTTACCTGTTTACTCCCTGACATCCACAGCAACCAGTTTTCAGCCCAGCCTCTTCCTACAAGCACCATCTTAATGGTGCAAAAGCAGTGAATGAAGAGAGACAAGGACTGAGGAGGGTAAAATACATTCCAGTAGATCCACGCTGACTTTTCTGTAGCTATGCACACGGAACAGGGGTGGTGTTGTTTCTGGAAATGTGGTGAGTGAGGAGTGAAATGAATAAACAGGACATCCTTCAGGTATTTTGAAGAAAGGCCCTGCAACCACCCAAGTAGAATCAGGGAAAACAACTTGTTTAATTTGCAGGGAGATCTGCAAGCTCCTGCAAGGTAAGGTGCGACGTGAGTCTAAAACATGCCAGTTACTCCCCTCATGCCCTGCTCTTCAGCAAAGGAAAAGTGGAATGTAGATGTGGCACTTGGGAACATGGTTTAGTGGTGGGTTTGGTAGTGCTGGGTTAACAACTGGACTTGATGATCTTAGAGGTCTCTTCCAATCTAAATGATTCTATGATTTTGCAACAGCTTCTGCAGAGCAAGAGTGTGCACGGTCAGTGAGACTGTCCAACTTTATGATAAGGTCAGCTATTACTTTCCTCGTTATTCCATAGTTGGTCAGAGTTGAAGCTGGGTTGGAGCTGTGAGGATCCTGAAGGCGCTAGCAGACTGTAACGACCCTGATCAGACTCAGCTGGGGCCTCCACCCATGATCCTGCCATGGGCTGGGAGACCATTTAAGCTCAGCCCCATGGGTTGGGCTTTGTTGGGGAAGTGCTGGTCTCCTGTATGGGCATAGCTGGGCCCCTGCTTAGCCGTGAACCTTGCTGATCCTGACCTGCAGACTGACTTCTTTGCTTGACCTCTGACCTGCCTCATCCCTGCAGGCTTGCCTTGAACAGGGCGCTTGGTTAGACCTGGCCATCATCTCTGGCCTGGGGGCTATGGGATGGGCCTTGGCTGCTGAGGTTCCTGCCAGCCTGCCCTGGGGCACCCCTGTGGTTCCTGGGCCCCAGGAAACTTCTGGTTCCTGCTGTGCGCTTACAGGTAGGCTGAATTCCATGAGAATATGTCCTTATTCCTCAGTTGTTTGCTAAAATTTAAAAGCTGCAGTGGAAGGCTTTTGAGTTCAGAAATGCATGCACAGGGTGGCTGTATGTGGTCTGCATTTCACCCCTCATGAGGACTGTGAATACAGCCATGGTACAGCAGGTAGAACCCGGCAGGGCAGTTCAGATGCCTTACAAGACCTGCTCCTATGATTTTTGGAGAATATCTTGGTAGAAGTATTCTGTGTTCTGGAAGCCCTTTCAAACCCAAGTGGTAATTTTTGACCTTTTGAGATTTGATCTTCATCTTAACCCTTTCATAGAGAAATGGGAAAAGTTCATTTCCTCCAAATTTTCAGCTGTTGCAAAGCTTGAGCCTGGTTGTTTGTCACTGAATGTTCCCTGGGACTTTGCAATACTCAACATATTTGACACCTGTAATTTTGGCAAATTTCAACTCGAGTAACCACTATCTGCCTAAATGCCTCCAGCAGTTCTAGTAATTTAAATAAATCCAGCACACCTCTGTATTGGCTGCTTCATGAGTTTCATAATTCTGTTATTCCCTGTGCAGTATGGGATGTATGTAATTCTGTTGGTACTGTGGTTTCCAGCCAAAAGCGAAGCAAGAGTTAATTCTTATTTTTGTTGAAGTACTAAGTGGGAAGCTAGGTCATGCATAAATCCTCATTGTGCTAGGTGCTGTACAAGCAAAGAATAAAAATGATCCCAGGCTCAAGGCTTCTCTGTTAGTAGCTAGTGTCATAATTAAATTTTGTTAGGACACTTTAGAATTTCCCCTCCTCATAAATGAAATATCTATATACATTTATATCTCCATAATAAAAGAGAAAACCTGTACACTTTTATTGTGGATGATAAAAAAGAAAATATAATGCTATTTTCCAAGTAACTTGAATGTAGCAATTGGAATATGTGGGGGTGAGGGAAAGGATCTTTGTTTCTTGAATGCTTCTGGGTTATGCACACCCAAAGTTGTCCACTTTATAGAAAAAGGAAGAAGTATTTGTTGTGAGAACAGTCTCATATGGAGCACACTGACTTCAGGTGGCGAGCATAGAGCAGAAGCTGGTGCCCTTTTAAAAACTGAATCTTGTGTCTTCATGAATAAAGCTCTGATGGTAGAGATAAGAAAATACGGCAGCCATGTGATATATTAGCAGCATGTTTTACAAAGTCCCCCACAAAGCATCCGCTGCTCTTGAAAAGCCCAACCAGCCCAAGTGAGAAACTATTCACAAATTTAGTATTCAGATTACATACTCTGCCTTTTCAACTGCTCTCTGTACAATGAATGCCTGTACAACTACAGTAACAGACACAGATCTAGTTTCTGTGGCCTTTGAGCTATTATGAGTATTATGCGTCTCCATAAATTACATCTGCATGTCCTGAAAATACCAACTGTTTTAATAGGAATTAATCTATAGGCTTTTATCTTGGTGAAATACAAGGGGTACAGTATGTTGTGTCCCTTTTAAAATTAATAGGGTATGTTCTGAAGGTATTCAAGGATGTTCATTATTTTCTTTATAGGTCTCTTTATTGGTGCATATAAGCATAAAACAGTGCTTCATTGTAGTAAAGAGGAGCCGATGGAATAACAGCTAGATTAGTGCTTATATGGTTTTTAGATTGCCCAGTGCAGAGTTAAGTAAAGAAAGGTCTGTGTTTGTCCTCTTCACAGTATATTGGGACTGGATCCAGTTTGTCTTCAAAGTGTCCCTTCTGTGTGTAGGAAAGAGAGGGTTCAGTCTAACAGCAAGTAAACGATGCGAGGGTCTGCTGCTCCACAGTGTTCACTGCTGTCCGAGGCAACAGTGTGTCAGATGCGTCCTCTTTAATTTGCTTACCATAAACAATTCTGGAGTTTATGCTGTGATGAGATACTATTTATGTGAGCTTTGGGACATGAACTCCTAGAGCACCTTGACTTTATACAGGCATATAAAATAGGAAAATTGGGAAAATTTATACCAGAATTTACGTTAAAAGCGTGATGGTGGTTCTGAATGATAATTCTCACAATCATGCATGTGTGTATGTACATGCATAAAGGGGTTAAATGTTTAAATATTTAGCTGAATACAGGCTGAGCCCATCAAACCTATCAAAGCACGGTGCTGTCAAACGATGAGGAATTAAACTCTTCTGTGAGAAGGGAGAGCTCTGTTATCTCCAGCACACAGGAGGGGAACTGAGGCCCATGGAGACTGAGCAAATGCCTGGCTGGACATCATGGGCCTCGAGTGAGGAGCTGTTGGCACTTCCTGTGATCCCTGGGACAGCTGGCCTTGCATGGCAGGACAGTCCCAAGGCAGGGAGGGCTGTGGGAAGGCTGCTTAGGTCCTGACCATGGGAATGGACGGGAAAGGGACTGCCCAACAGGCTCACAGGGGCTCCAGAAATTACTCCTTTGGAGGTGTGCCAGAGTGACCTCTGTAATGTGACAGAACTCCCTGACAAAGCTGAGAATTACTCCTGGGACACTGCTTAACAGAAGAAAAACTCTCATTGTGTTAATTTCTGCATTTTCGAAAAGGAGAACTGAAACAGGAAAGAATGACTTGGCTGAAATTAGGCAGAGAACCTCTGGCCATAGTTGGATTTGAGTCCTGGTCTCTTGATCCCCAAACTGTCACTTGGTCCTCAAGATCATTGCAGCTGCTCTGCTGAGTTTGTTGATGTAAATCACTGCGGAGCTCTTGCTGCATCCTCTGAGCAAAGTTCAGCGCTGAAACCAGTGATTTACCCCATGTTGCTGTAGCCAGGACATGCTCCTCTCTGCAGTCCTTGGAGTTAAAAAGCTGGTTTTCAAAGGCAAGCCCTGTCACCTTATTCTCTGCCCCTTACTTTTCGTTTGGTCACTCCTTGTTTTCACAGCTTTGTTTGGTTTTGAAACCTTATGAAGCAACAGGATTAAAAAAAAATCAGAAATATTTACTGTAGATGATGGGTCTGGCTTTTCCCATCAGCTTCCATGGCTCAAGCAGGCTCTAGCAGCTTTGGGAGAAAAGCTGGAAGCTTTCAGTTTTCAACATTTTGATGAAAAGCACCATAAAAGTCTTGACAACAAGACTTGTAGCATTTCAATGACATGTTTTGCATTTGTCCCTGCTTTTTAATGGTCTGTAAAAGTGATCAAAGGCTTCAAAATGCTGCTGAGACCTGGATCTCAGGAATTTTGACCCCCCCCAAACTGAAGAAGGGGAGGGGAAGGCAAAACTCAGAGTATGTGCTGTTGAGTGAATTAATTTGGACAGCTTTTGGGAAGTCACTTTCCATCTGAGGAGAGTGTCCCCAACGAGACTTATTCTGAAATAAATTGTTATGGTGTAATTACCCAGGTCCAGCTATGCCAGTCTACTTTCTGGTATAGGCAAGCCAAGCCTAGTTGTTAAAACGTAGGCGTGGGAAACAAGAAGGGTGCTTTCTAGGCTCAGCTCTGAGTGCTCTCTGTGGCCTTGGGGCCAGTCCCCTAACCTTTTTGCCTCCTTCCTATGCAAAATGAGAAGAGTTAAATTAACCACTTCACAGATGTGGTGTAATGACTAATTGGCTAAAATTTGTAGCGCTGGGGAGAGAGCTGTTGATTAACTTCAGCGTCTTGGACTGCATGAATAATTTTCTGTCTTTTCTAAAGTGGAGTTTGTCTTGTTCTCTCAGGCTTGGGTGGCTCATTTGATGTGAAGTGACGGTGCTAGTAAAACCCGGGGTTTGCCTTGTCTCTAATAACAGTATTGCACTTGTGTGTAGTTAGAGCAAGAGTTAAGGCTTTTGCTTCAAGATTTCATAGTTAAGATTTTGCTTGAAAGTAAAAATTTTCAGGTACCTAGAGCCTTTGATACACAAAGAATGTGGGTGTGTACTGATGGAGGTACTTCCATCAGTGCACGCCTGAAACTTAGTGGTAAAAGGCACATGTTACTCCCCTTCAGTACTAAAAGTCAAGGATAACTCGCCATTATTCTCATGGGTTGCTCTGTTGGGTGAAGAGGCTCAAGGGTGTATGGGCAGCCTGAATTATGATGCTTCCTAAAGTTTGTATGCTTAACTTTGTAGACTTAAATTTAATAATACCTGTGCACATCATACATGTCATACATAACTGCATCTTCTTAATAGACCATTAACACTGCCATATAATGATGGCCTTGCCATGGTCCCCGTCAGCTCAAAGGAAAGAAACCAGGATGATGCTATTGCGCCTACCCCAGGACTCCTCTGAGGAGCCACATCCAACATTCACCCCTGGCTAGCTGTGATGGGCTTGGGTCAGGCTCCTGAGTGGGTCTGTGGGGGTAATCCCTCATTTATGGGAATGTCTCTTCCTTGTGGGGATGTTCCCTCATTGTGGGAGTAATTCCTCACTTTTGGGGATGTTCCTTTTTTTATGGGGCTAATCCCTCATTCATGGGGATGTCCCTTACTTGTGGGGACAATCCCTCACTTTTAGGGTGTCCCCTCACTGTGAGGGATATCTCTTGCTTATGGGCATGTCCCTTGGTTGTGGGGATGTCCCCTCAGTTTGGGGGTAATCCCTCACTCATGGGGTGTCCCCTTACTTTTGGGGGTAATCCCTCACTTATGGGGATGTCCCTCATTTGTGGGGTAATGCCTCACTTATGGGGATGTCCCTTTGATGTGGGGATGTTCCCTCTCCTGTGGGGGTAATCCCTCACTTGTGGAGTGTCCCCTCACTGTGAGGGTAATTCTCACTTATGGGGATGTCCCCTCACTTGTGGGGTGTCCCGTCACTGTGTATGTGGGGGTGTCCTGTCACTTGTGGGGGTGACCCCTCACTGTGTATGTGGGGTGTCCCATCACTGTGGTGTCCCCTGACTGTGTATGTGGGGGTGTCCCCTCACTTGTGGAGTGTCCCCTCACTGTGAGGGTAATTCTCACTTGTGGGGATGTCCCCTCACTGTGTATGTGGGGTGTCCCCTCACTGCGAGGAACACTCCGGGCTGTTCCTTCAGCCTTACTTGCGGGGGGCAGCGCCAGGGTTCCCCTCAGAACAATCACCCCGACTTTTCCCCTTTCCCCGCCNCGCGGGAGGCGCGCGCCGTGGCGGCGGCGGCAGCGGCGGCCGCACTTGTCCTGTAATCGATTGCCGAGCGCGCTGAGCGGCCTCTCGCCGGCTGCGGGCACCCGCCCCCCGCCGCGGGGCTGCGGGAGTGAGGCAGGGAGTGCGTGAATCTGTGCCCGTGTGTGCGTGCGTGAGGGGATGGGTGTGTGTCAGTGTGTGAGGGAGTGCATATATGTGTGTTTGTGTGTGAGGGAGTGTGTTTGTGAGGGAGTGTGTTTGTGAGGGAGTGTGTTTGTGAGGGAGTGTGTTTGTGAGGGAGTGTGTTTGTGAGGGAGTGTGTTTGTGAGGGAGTGTGTTTGTGAGGGAGTGTGTTTGTGAGGGAGTGTGTTTGTGAGGGAGTGTGTTTGTGAGGGAGTGTGTTTGTGAGGGAGTGTGTTTGTGAGGGAGTGTGTTTGTGAGGGAGTGTGTTTGTGAGGGAGTGTGTTTGTGAGGGAGTGTGTTTGTGAGGGAGTGTGTTTGTGAGGGAGTGTGTTTGTGAGGGAGTGTGTTTGTGAGGGAGTGTGTTTGTGAGGGAGTGTGTTTGTGAGGGGGAGTGTGTGTCTCTGTGTGTGAGGGAGTGCATATGTGTGGCTGCGTGTGTGTTTGTGAGGGGGTGTCTGTGTTTGAGGGAGTGTTTGTGAGGGGGAGTGTGTATGAGGGTGTGCGTGTTTGTGAGGGAGTGTGTGTCTCTGTGTGAGGGAGCGTGTATGTGTGTGACGGGTTTGTGTGAGGGAATGTGTGTGTATTTGTGAGGGAGTGCGTGTGTGTGTGAGGGGGTGTGTGTGTCTGAGGGAATGTGTGTGTCTGTGAGGGAGTGTGTCTGTGAGGGAGTGCGTGTGTGTTTGTGAGGGGGTGTCTGTGAGGGAGTGCGTGTGTGTTTGTGAGGGAGTATGTCTGTGAGCTCGCTCGCTCTCGCTCGCTCGCGTGTCTGTGCGCGAGGGAGGGAAGGCGGGCGGCAGGCAGTGAATGAGCGTGTGTGTCTGTGTGAGGGAGGCGGGCGGCAGGGAGGGAGGGGGGCGGTGAGGGAGCGCGGCGGCCGCCGCCGCCGGATCGGTTTCTCGGGGTTTGACCAGCTGTCCCAGGCTAACCCTCTGCTCTCTGAAGATGGAGGAAGTAAAAACAGGATTACCCTTAGCTACGGCTCCTCCGCCGCCTTAGTGCCCCCACAGCCAACTGCCGTGCACAAACACACCTCCACTGGGCAGAGGGAGCCGACACTAATAAACACACAAACAAAAGGGGGATGGAACTGACTCACTGCCTGCGCGGCTGAGGTAAATCTGCGCCTGGCTTCTTATTCTTTCTTTCTTTTTTTTCTGTT